>APFE031395991.1:0-34344 GCA_000404065.3 Pinus taeda | reverse complement strand
ATATATCATTGATACATATATGACTAAAAGAATAACATTCCTTTTACATTCAATAGTGAAAAATATAAGGATTGTTGTTGAAAACACATACATATATCCAATGATAGAAAGAGTAATCAAATAACGATCCATATGAAAGAATGAAACAAGATCATAGGTAATAGTACCATATGTGTTTTGAATCACTCCCGATATCAATCGCATTCAAATTCCTTTTTCCAACTTAGAAACACTTTCACATCAAGGCAATAGTGCATCCCATCAAAACTTTCTTCGTTAGAATTTGGAATACTAGCCCAGTCTTTATTAAAAATATACCAGAAGCACAATAATGAAACTTCCATGGTTGATTTTTATACAAAAACTGAGGACCCTTTCTAAATGAATGAAAGGGTCTATAAATACTAATTAAACTAACTAACTACAAAAATAAAATGCTATTAATTGGTACAACTAGATCTTGAGTATCTCTTCCACAATAGGTTTGTTGGTAGTTAGCAACACGATTCATTGTTTCGGCTGTTCTCCTTTTGATTTGAGATGGAAGATTGCAAGCATCGGTTCCAATTCTAGAGGACGACTGAGACGAGAATGGAGTTGAGCTGAGTATGTGGTATCATGGATTTTTGGAATGATACAACCGATCGCATCAGTTAAACATTTGAGAGTGGCCCTTTGATTGTATGATTTTACTAAGAAAAACCAATATGTATCCCAAGTTAAACTTTGGATGCTAGCGATTAATCTTCCATTCTTCTCCAACTCTTGATTACATGCTTGCTCCAATGTCTTGGCTGACAACAATTTACTTGGGGTGCATTTTGAAATCATGTTAGACATATATAGAGTGTTATTGATTAGCTTAATTAAATTACTTGTAAATAATCTACATCTGGAAACCTCTCTCTCTGCTTTCATCAGTTGTGGCTGCCATTCTAAGAGAGGGATCTCCTTGTGTGATTCTAGGATTTTGGGTAGATTTGTCGCCTGCCCCTCATTGGTGTCTTCCCAAGCAAGAAATTTTTTCAAAGGCTCATCAGCCTGTTCCAAACCCTGCCTAGCATCAACTGCTTTGTCAACTATTGATGTCATTATATCAAAAAGGGGCTCAAGCAGAGAAATGTTATGACATAACAGTCTTAACTGTGTAACCAATGCTTTGTTAATCTGTAGTGCTTCGGACCTAAAATCGGTAGGTTGTGGAAGACTCTTGAACTTCTCCACTTGAAGTGAGAGCTGAGCGATTTGCTCATCTTTCATTTTCATGATAAGTTCATTCATTGTCTTTAACCTGGCCAATGCTTCGGATAATTCTTTTTTCTTTTGAATTGCACTTGAGTCTATTCTCTGTTTCTCTTCAAGCAATTTCTTATTCAATTGATTGTTTAATTGCTGCTCTGTTGATAGTTGTTGTTCCAATAGTTCAATTTTATGTTGTGCTTCGGACACCTGTGATTGCAATAAAACAATCGGTTGATCCTTTTCTTTAAGTACATTACTTACTTTTGATTCCTTGTCCATAGTGGCTGACGAATACGCTCTCGCATACTGAGAAAGCTTTGTTAGGTCATTGGAAGGGTTAAACTCTCCTTTCCACACTACATTAGTTGTCTCTGTTTGTGTTGGAAAGAGGGAAGATTGATCAGGTCTTCTGCTTTTCCTCTGTCTTTTCACTACAACCCTGTGTTTGGGACTGTAAAAGACATCTAATGGAGGTATGTCCTCCACCTGCAAAATAATTTGATTGGAGGGATATTTTGGAATCATTTCTAAATCGGTGCTAGGGGATAGGCCGCTTGTTCCTTCATTCGTAACCATTGTTGACGTTGTATCTTGTCTATCTGTTACTTTGGTTGTATTGGCACCTTTTGGACCTTCCAGATTTCTTATAATGGAGTCAAATTGCTGTCATTCTTAGATTGGTTTAGGATTAATCTGAGTATCCACATTGATATTTTCGCTGACCTTATCCTGTTCTTTTTTCTGCTCTTTCTCTTGCTCTTTCTCCCGCTCTTTCTCCTGCTCTTGTTATTTTCCTCTTTCGAGAATTTTTCCTACAGTAGGAGGTTTGCCAATGATTGTTGTTCAGGCTCGCTTGATTGCGTTGTCAGGGTAGTAGCTAATAAGTCCAAAGGTAGAGTTTGCAATCTCTGTTCTCTGAGCTTATTGAATTCTACTAGACTGTCATCATTATATCTCATTTTGGCTAGCATTTGTACCTGGAATAATGACTCTGTTGAAGAAAACAAGTCATCAAAATCATCTTTCTCATCATCAAACCTTGTAAGTTTGGCTTGTTCAAGCACGTTATAGGAAAATTTCCTTGGATCAAGTTGCCTATTAGGAATGGTTGCAAGGTTGATCATGTTTATTTTCTTTGCTTTCTTCTCTGCATGCTTGTAGTCATGCAAAGTATAAACACCGCATCTCAAAGGAAAAGTAAGCCAAGCCTGCTTTTTTGAATTCCTAAGAATCTTGAATGTTCCTGCGTTTGTAATTTGATAGGCCAATTCTCGAGCTAACAACTTGTCAGATATATATAGAGGAACGACATGAGGTCTTGCAAGGATAATAAAAACCTTTATGTATGTGAACTTATCTTCCCCAAACCAATTTCCTACAGTGGTTAGGTCAACCTCTGCTTCCGAAGAAATCTTTGGGGAAGGCTTATAAAAAATGGCATAGTAAATAGGCAACATAAAACCATTATAGATGGTACAAGTGGTCCGTATAGTGTGCTTTCCATAGCTTTTGGTGATAAATGTGAATTGGCATGGGGACTTGTGAAGTCCATCTCCACCCGAGTACTAAAATAGAATGGAGGAATAGACCTATCGGTCACGCGAGTTTTATTTCTAAACTCAATAATTGCAGTGGCTAATTTATCTGACAATATATTTCCCCAATCCATTACTTCAGTGTTAACTGCTGCTTCCATTAAAGGAACCATTTCAATAGTTAATTTTGTAGAATCATGTAATCCCGAAATTCTACACATCATTGCCCTGGCATAACAGTAAGGAGAAAATAATGAATCTACAGAGTACTTACCTGAAGATTCATGTTTGTGACTTGCGGGGTTCTGTCTCCACTCTCGAATTGGGGCTGATTCAGTCTCATTCTCACTTGTGAACTTCTTAAGAAAGGGTTTATTGTATTTCTTTTGAGGTTCAGGCAAGTGATACATTTTCTTTAAATCATCAGGTTGAAATGAGCCGAAGACCCTTCCGTCAACTGTGCAAAATGTTCTTCTTAAAACCAGGATCTCCTCTACTACCCATTGCACTACATCAGTGTATGGAATAATTTTTTCACGAGCTACTATTAGGTGTAGATATGAGTCAGCTAAATCTTTCAAGGAAGCCTCTGATTTTCTAGTTGAATCTACGGAAACTTGTACTGATACTGTCTCAGGCTCCTATGCTTCAATTAAATTATATATGCTTTGCCAACTTGTGTTTCCAAAGCCAAGACATGTAGTTTCTGAAATCAATCCCTTTTTGCTTGGTCCTGGATCAGTGGTGGATTGCATTGTTACTGTGGGAGCCACTGCTGTCGTGGATCTCTTGGATTTGTTTCCCATTTGGCTTGAACTTGTTGTTTTGGCGGAGCTCTATGCAAGGAATAAAATGAACGTGATACAGAGAATAGGTGGTGTGAGCCAATATGAAAGAATTATATCAATTAGCGAGTAATGAAAAATTAAAATAATATTGCCGCAGATACAATCTCAGGGAAGATCTCGCCATAACTGCTTCATTATTTGGCCGCTTAACCTGTCAATCATTTTAAATACCCATTGTATCGTTTATATGCCAAATGATTCATTGAAGCGTGGCTTGAGTTTTTTGGCGAATAATCACAAGTAAATTGCTATCGGGAATGGGAAGGCTTTTAATAATAATCTAAAATAATGCATGCAAGCCTTTTAAATCTATTTTGAAACTCGCGCCTTGATTTATCGGATCGCAATCGGATATGTGCTCGGTTTGTAATACTTATGTTATTGCAAAATAGCTGATCCCCGATGGTGATACACCTTATCACATTGGGAGATTTTAAAGGTGTCTTAACATGCGTTGTGTTATATCCCCCAATTGCCGATAGCGATATCACAATGGAGAAATAGGGAAGGGCCTTTTGTTATATTTGTTGCTTGCCTTTCGCGATAACTGATAGTTATTCACTTTTCGGATCGGGGTAAGTCAATGGGTCTTTATATTGTGTTTTCTTTTTTGTTGCAATATGCGATCTTATGATCGCTTTATCGCAATAAATAAAGAATTTTATATTTATTGATAAGACCGATTTCATATTTGTTCAAAAGGTTTATAATATAACATTTCTGTTGGACCTTTTGATGAAATATTTTGTAATGATGAGTTGATACCAATTTTATTCACACATCTATGTTTTAAAAGGGACCCATTTCAATATTATAGTTAGAAAGAAAAATTTTATGAAATGGGGGGTTGTTGTACAGTACAACACCTACTTACATCCTTGTATGTTAGGTTTCATTTTTTAATATTTTGATTACATGCATCAGTCTTGTATGTTGATTACAAGAAATGATCTATTATGTTTGACTACATGCAATTATGTGTATTTGTAGTTGGTTTGGCACTTCCTATGCATACTACTGGTTCCATGTGGCAATTTTTACAATGCAGTAATGGTTGTTTTCATGCATAAGATCATAGCATGCATTGTTGATATGGGATTGCATTTATGATTGGATCTTAGATAGAGGAATATTTATGAGTTGATACATTTACTCATGTATGTCTATATGTTTTTATGATTATGTTATACATGTATCACACTTATTTGGTAATATTGTAGACAAGTATTCTCCCTGAGCTATAGTAATATATGTTGGTTTATTGTGATTTGGTTTATCTAACATATTATGCCTTGCGGGAAGAAATAGAAACTTGCTAGCAAGATGGTTGAGTATAGAGACTCTCTTACGAATCCGAAGAGCAGTATGGTGTTGGGAACCCCTCTGACTTTTAAGTTACACTGAGAAGTTTAAAGGAGGATATAAGTAGTTGTAAGGTAGATAATGAAAGAATCATAAAGTCGTGGGAAAAGTTACCAGAGGTAAATGTAGTAATACTTCAGATTTTATCGGATTTGTAGTGAAAAGGAGCACTATAGATCAGTCATGAACATGAAGATAAAACTAATGGGGCATATGGTAGTAGATCTCATGATGGTCATCAATCATATAGAGATTATACAGTTAGACATGGCATATTATTGGATATTCTGAAGAGGAGGAGGGATAGACATATAGGATTCTAGTTCTGATTCATATAGGCACTATGATCATCTCTGGTATCATCAATATAGGAGGAATAATAGGGTATACTTGTCGGACGAATTTAAGAAGGAAAAACCACCTACCTTTTATGGAGAGATAAAGAGATCACAAGATGAAGAGGCCTGACTGTTTGGCTTGAAGAAATTCTTCAGGTTGCACGACTACTCAAAGAACATGAAAGTTAGAGTGGCTACCTTCAGTCTTAAAGATAAAAGAAAACATTTTGTGGGAAGATGTGAAGTACGTCAGAGATATAAATGAGTAAGATCTAACTTCGAGTGAATTTGAGCATCTATTCAAGAAGAATTATTTTTCAAAGAGATACTTCGATGACAGAGAAAAGTAATTCTATGAACTGAAAATGGGATCCATGACAGATGATGAGTACACGAGTAAGTTCTTGGAAATGTTGAGGTATGTACCTTACCTCAAGGAGGATAAGGGTAAGATTGAGAGATTCATTTGTGGACTACTGGTTGCATTCAAATACAAGATTCAATTCAATTATCCTATATCATTGGAGGATGCCATTTGAAATCTAAAGCATTGATATGAAAAATCAAAGTGCGGAATTGAGACTAAGCCAGACTGGAGAGGTAATGTAAAGAAGAAAGGAAAATGGGATAAAAAGAGAGAAATGCCACAACGTATAGATAAAAAGGAGAATGTTGCACCACCTAAGAGTTGCAATGCATCAGATAGAGGAGAGGGACATCAAGCTCAAGATAAGAACAAGGATGGAGGATAGAAGCCCCATAGAGTGTTGAAATTGTGGAAAAGATCATCGCAGGAGAGATTTTCTACAAAATCAGGGTGGTGGACACTAGATATGTAGTGCATAGGAGGTGCAGATTGTTGGAGATGTTTGGCAGAGTATTCCTCGTATCTATGAAGTTGTGGGCAAAAACCATGCAGAACATCATGCATCTGTGATTGAGATGGACGATAAGCTTTGTGATCAAGTTATTTCTATTTTGATTGAACCTAGATCTAAATATAAATATGTTTGTCCTAGATTGATGGATAAATGTGGTTTGAATAAGGAGTTGCATGTAGAGTCTTGGTTAGTGCAGTTGGCTACAGGTACAATGGAGCGAGTGCATCATTAGTTAAGAGATTGGACATTTGACTTAAATGGTATGCCTACAATAGCACATTTGATTGTATTACTGATCAATTCATATAATATGTTATTCGACATGGATTGGTTCTATCTAAATAGAACCAAGGTTGACTACTATGGCAAAGCTATTGAGTGTGTTGATGAAAATGGAGAACCAATAGTCTTGCAAGGGAAGAAGAAAGCCACATCAGTTAGGTTGGTGACAACTATGCAAGCAAAGCGTAGCCATAGGAAAGGGTGTAAGCTATTTGCAATACATATTTCTATTGAGAAGATTAAGGAGATTAAGGATGTAGATACGTTGAATAGGTACCCAGTGTTGCAGCAGTTCAATGATGTATTTCCTGAGGGCATTACAAAGTTTCCACCTCACAAGGAGCTAGACTTTTCGATTGACTTAGTTCCATGGGAAGCTCAAACATCGAAATAACATTACAAGATGATTACATCTCAATTGGTTCAGTTAAAATTGTAGTTGAAGGAAATGTTGGACAAGGGTTACATTAGGCCAATTGTATAACCTTGGGGTGCATCGATCTTTTCTATGAGGAAGAAATATGGTATCCTAAAATTATGCATTGATTATAGGAATTTGAACAACGTGACTATCAAGAACTAATATCCTTTGTTGAGGAGTGATGATTTGTTCGATTAGTTGAAGGGAGAAACAATGTTCTCAAATATTGACTTGAGATCCAAATGCCATCAGGTACACATCAAAGATGAGGGAATTTACAAGACTGTATTTAGGACTAGGTATGGACATTATGAGTTTTTTGTGGTTCAATTTGGCTTAACTAATTCTCCAACTACATTTATGTGTTTGATGAATAGTGTGTTGCGTCCATATTTGGATAATTTCATCATTTTCTTCATTAATAATGTACTAGTATATTCTAAAAATGAGGAAGAGCATGTTGAGCAGTTAGTAGCGGTGTTGAGAGAGCATCAGTAGTATGGGAAGCTCAACAAATGTAGTTTCTTTTAGACTGAGGTGCACTACTTGGAACATGTTTTCTCCAAGGAAGGCATTGAAATAGGTCAAGAGAAGATAAGGGCCATCGTGGAGTGGGTAGTTCCTAAGAGTGTGGATGAGTTGAGATCTTTTATTGGTTTGGCCAAATATTATAGGAGGTTCATTAATAAATTCTTTCATATTTATTGTCCCATTACATCCTTGCAGTGGGAAGGTAAGAAGTTTGAATGCACTGAGGAGTGTGAGACTAACTTTGAACAACTTAAGGAGTTGTTGACACATGCACCAGTACTATTGATCGCAGATCCAGATAAGGAATTTTTGATATGCACAAATGATTTCAAGAGAGGGCTTAGTGGAGTCCTTATGTGGGACAAACATGTGGTATGCTATAAGTCTTGGAAACTAAACAATTATGAGCAGAACTATTGCATGCATGATCTCAAATTAGAAGTGATTATAAATGCATTGAATATGTGGAGGTACTATATTCTTCACAGGTAGTTTGTTCTTATGAGTGATCAAATTGGGTTGAGGTATTTGTTTGACCAACTAAATCTGAATGTGACACAGGCTAGATGGTTCGCCATGATCAACAAGTTTGATTCTGAGATAAAGTACATCAAAGGAAAGGAGAACAGGGTGGTAGATTCTCTCAACAGATGGGTACATGTACATCACTTGGTATCTATGAGCTCCTATGGGACAGACTTACAAGATTTGATCTTGCAGTTAAGACAATAGAATGTTAGGTATATGGAGATTGTACACAAGTTGTAGCAAGATGATAGTACAAGTATAGATATAGGTCATGGTATAGGTAAACGTACATGGTACATGTACATCTATTGGTATAGGTGAAGGTGGAAGTACAAGTATAAGCATAGGTACATGTACGGGTGTAGGTGTAGGTGCACAGGGCATGAACTATTGTCTTACAGTAGAGGCATTGGCCAGGTTTTGAGACAGGAAATATGTATGAGACAATAGCGAGATAAAAAATGGTGATCTTGAGGGAGTTTCATGCAAAACCTTATTTGGGTCACCCAAGTTATCAGAAGACACTCACAGTGGTGAAGAGACATTATATTGGCCGAATATGAAGAGGGATGCAACATAGTTTGTGGCAAGATGTTTTGACTATCATCAAGTGAAAGAAGAGTTCAAACACCTAGGTGGACTACTACAATTGATCGTTATTCACGAGTGGAAATGGAAGCTCATTTCCATGGATTTCATCATGGGTTTGTGAAAGTAGCCAAGCAACATGATTCCATCATGGTCATTGTGGAAAAGTTGACAAAGTTTGCACATTCTATTCTAGTGAAGTATATATACTTAGCAAGTGATGTGGCAGAGGTATTCATCCAATACATGGTGTCCTAATAGGATTGTGTTAGGCAAGGATGAAAATTTCACTTCCAAGTTATGGAAGGAGTTATTTGCAAGTTTATGCACTGAGTTGGCCTTCAACACATCTTATTGCCTGTGGACAGATGGACAAATGAAGAGGTTCATAGGATATTAGAGTACATGTTGAGAATGTATGTGATGCATCAACAATGAAAATGGGAAGAGTATCTCCCTTTTGTTGAGTTTTCATACAACAAAAATTATCAAGAATTATTGAGGATGAGTCCTTTTAAGGCATTGTATGGGAGGAGTTGTAATGCTCCCATTAGTTGGAGTGATCTGGTTAGTAGACTATTGATTGGAGCAAATTGGAAGACATGGAACAAGAGATGTAGGTGATCCAAAAGAATCTTAAGGTAGTATAGGATAGGAAAAATAGTTATGCAAACATGAACAGGTTGTTCAAGGAGTTCCAAGTTGGGGAATGGGTTTACTTGCTAATGAAATCGAGGAAGAGCTCATTATGGATTGGATCATGTGCCAAATGGAACCACGATTTTGTGGACCCTTTAGTTTCATTGATAGGATTGAGATAGTAGCCTATCAATTCTCACTGCCTCTAATAGTGAAAGTCCATGACGTTTTCCATATCTCATTACTTAAGAAGTATGTTAAAGATTATGATCATGTGATTGACTAGTATGTACTGCAAGTCGAACCTGATGCATAATTCAAGCCGAAGCCTCATTATGTATTGCAGAAAAAGTTGCTCATGCTCCAGAACCAGGAAATAGAGAAAGTTAAAGTGAAATGAAAGCACTTTGGACCCAATGAAGCTACATGGGAGATGCGGATCAAATGCAGGCCATGTACCCTTCCTTGTTTGTAGGTTGAGGCAAAGCAACTTTGACGTGGTGATTTGGTAATTTCTCATGGTGGTTGGTAGTTGCTTTATGGTGGTTTAGTATTTTCTTATGATGCCTTGGTATATGCTTCATGTTGGTTTAGGATTTGTTTTATGTTGGTTTAGTATATGATTTATGGTGATCGATATATTCTTTATGATGGTCGATATATGCTATATGATGTTTTGATATATATGGTTAGATATGATGTCAGTATATGTTTGATATATGATTTGATATATGATTTTGCATATGTTTTTGGTATATATATTTTGATGATGTTGTTATATGTACACCTGTGTATGGATGTAAATATTGTAATGAGTTGTGTTATAAAGCTGCACTATGTGGTATGGGTGTTATGTTATTATGATATCATGTGGTTATATTATCATGATGTAATGATGCCATATGAATTGGAACTCAGCAGGATGATCATTGTAAATACAATAATGAGTTGTGTTATAAATATCCACTATGTAGTATGTTGTCATGTTGTCATGATGTTATCTCTTGAGGAGATCTTTCATTGTAAATAATACATCAAGTTGGGTAAAGCTCCATAAGTAGTATGTATTATTCAGCATGTTGCTGAGGTATATATGTGATTGAACACCAAGGGCGGTGTCCCCCAAGGGGGAGGGTTATATAACAACCTTGGTGAAAAATCCATGTAATAAATGTTAAAAGAAATAACCATGAATGACTTGGACACTTATTCAAAGTTGAATATTGGGAAACATATCCTAGGTGGTGTTTAATTTGTTGTTTAGGGCTAAGGAAATAGGCAAAGTCAATGGATAAGGAATTAAAAGTCATTATGACACATTTATTTATGAAAATAATGGAAATTAGGAGAAAAAGGAGGTGAAAGGTCATAGGTTGCATGTGAGGAGGAAAATGAAGGAAATAATTGAAAATGAATAAAATAGAGGCCTCATTAATAAAAAGGATTATGAGGATTAGTGGGTAACTTTTTGTGAGTTGAGTGTTGGAGATCTCTCGCATAGTCTTGCATACTTAAATATTTCTTGGAGCAATCTTGGAGGGTGTGGCATGCTTGGATTTTTAGATAAAGAAGGAAAACAAAGAGTAAGAAAGTACAAGCAAGCATTGACATCAGCAACTACATCAGATTTTCTTGCAGGTACCAAGTGGAATGTATCATTTCTTCACTAGTTTTGGCATGCATGGCATATGCATGTGGTTTCATGGTTGTGATCTACCATTGGCATGGAATATTGCCTGGATTGAAGTGGATTACCTAGCTTTTCCATTTCCTAGATAGTCATGGTGATTGTGAGTTTACTTCCATTGTTTGTTTTTTGTTGGTTCGAATGTTTCCTTAGATTTGGTTGATTTCTTAGTCCTCGAAGCCCTAGTTGAACAAACACTTTGGAACCCCTATAATAGATTCAGTTGAGTTACTAGTACAAGAATACTTGGTTGGAAAAACGCTCTAAAATCCATTGGTGGGTTGAGTTACTATTCCTGGAAGCCTTGATTGGACAAACACTATGGAAGCCCTGGATAAGTTGTGGGTTGAGTTACTAGTTCTAGAAGCTGTGGTTGGAAAAATTCTCTACAAGCCCCATAAGGCTTGGATGGAGACCATTCTGATAATATTTTTTGTGATTTCATACTGTGAGGTGGAATCATTGTTTTATGGGTGAGGCGGATGGCCTCTGGAAGCCTTGAATGAGTTTTGATTGATGTGTTTTATGAGATCCCACATTCATGCTTGGAATGTGGCATGGGGGTGAATAGATGAAGAGATATTTGGCTCAACCAATCTATGGTTGGGTCGAATGTATTAGTCCCATGTCCAATTGGTTCATTGCATTCATTAATGATAAATCCATTCTTTTGATTTTCATGTGAAAAGGTACTGATGTATTTATGGATTTGATGGCTGACTTGTTTATTGTATTTATGTTGCTATTATGTTGGTTATATGCAAATTTTATGACAATAGCTACGGATGGCTCTCAACATGTTTTTACTTATATGTGAATGGATAATGTTCCTATAACCTAATAAATGATAATGAAAAAAATGGCATGAGGGAAAAATGATTCATAGTGATTCTTAAATAAGTATGAGATCCCTACACTTAGTTCTATTGTTTACACCCATAGGTTACATGTCAATGATATGTTTGACGAAATGTCTTTCATGGCTAGTAGGGATCCAGTCAAGATCTTGAACACGTATTTTCTTTAGTACTTTCATCTCCCTGTTAGTTTACTGATTTGAAGAAATGGATTGGTTCCTATGCTCTGAGCCTGAAAAAGTGGCTTAAATCCCAGGGTCAGTGATAGATTATTGATAATTTCAGTCTACATTCTCTAGCAGGTAGGCCTCTGAGAGTGACTTTAGGTTTTAGGTCACTCCCTTTCCCATAAAATTAGGGCGACGATGGCCCAAGGGACCTAAAACAACAGTGGGACTCAGGGACATATTGTCTAAGTGGCTCACTTGTCTTCTTAGGGTTCTGTTGATTATGTTGAATGTCTCTATGGTGTGTTTCTACCAGTTCCACTATCTTAATGTGACCTAAGAGGTAGAATCATATCAAAGTGGCCTCTCATTGCATGTTTACCTTGTCTTGCCAGTTCCTTGGGTAGATGTGGGAGGAGGGTGTTAGAGAGTCCAACAAGAGATGGTTTTTGAAGTGATAGTTTTCACAGCCTAAACTTCCATCTTCCAAATAATCCTAAACCCTGAAATGCTATGATGTGATAAAAATTTCATGTAGGGTTGGAGGAAGAGAGATATTGTAAGATAGAAACAAAATATGGGAAAATAGAAATTCATATATTGAACTAGTTGGGCATTGCTACGGAAAAAGGAGGAAAAGTATGAACTAATAATTAACATTTCTAATAGAAGGGAAGCTTGAGGCTTAGGGGGGATTGTTGTGACAATAGTTCATTTGGTTGAGAGGAGCGTTCTTGCTCCTATTATATTTTCACTTTTTTCAGATAATTGAATAGACTGCTTGGTTAGAAAGTCTTTAAAAATTATTATTTTTTAGATATATTATGGTTGTATGCACAAGAAGAAGAGTATGTAGATGATAACATTTATGCAATTTATTAAAATATTTTCTATTAAATAAGCATATAATTTTTTCCTCTCTAAATAATCTAAATAATGTTAAAAAGGAATCTTTGTTACACCTTTAAATAAGGAAGGAGTAGGATTAGCATAACAATAAAAAATTACAAAAGGAATTTTTTTTTGCTAACCTTTAACAAATGTATTTCCTATATAATGTGTAAAAACCCTCTTAATGAGAACATGGAGAAACTCATAGTTTAGGAGTCTTACAACTAACTCCCTTGAAAGTAAGAATTTTCTTAGAAGTAGTTGACGTTGAACATGGCCGAGGGCTAGTATGGAAGGTTTTGGGTTATTAAAATTAAACCAAGGAGAAGAAAAGTTGAGCATGAAGGCTTAGTGGAATTTACTGATTAGAAATAAAATGATTAGAGACCTACTATAATGCCAAATATGTATGAAAAGAAACAAAATTAAGTTATTTATAACAGATAGTACAACTACATAACATACATAGAGATGAGACTAATAAGTTATATAGAAACAAAGCACTTTCTAACCATGAAATATTATTTTCTCTCTTATTGAAAATAGACCTAGGTTGAGTATGCCTCATATATTTGAGGGAAATTTTCAATTCCAGAAATAAATTGAGAAACATTACATCTATATTGTCTTCTAGTAATTAAAAAGATTTCATCTATAGAACCTAGTAAATCAAATACTCAAGAAATTTTATATTGCTACAACACAATTGTTAAGGAAACATCGTCATAAGGAAATATAATACATGTATCTCAATTATATCATTTAACGAGGACCTAGAAAGAATATGTGCATACTTAATATTTGTTAAAAATTGAGTAATAGAGACTCTTCACACACTAGTAAAATTGAGTAACAATAGACTCAATATTAGAAATTAAATATAAACATTTCATTTTAAAAATTAAGCCAATTGTGCCTATGGAAATGGTAGGCTAGAGAATGTCATAGGGACATAACATCCTTGCAAGAAAAAGAAAAAAAAAAGTTTAGTTGATAGTGTGGTACCTGGAATAAACCAAGATATGGATAATCACAGGATATTTTCCACACTTTCCTTGAGATAACAGTAAAATGCTAGGCCTGGAACACAAATAAGGAAGAAGGATTTGTTAGTAAGTAGGAGCTAAATTTAATTGCAAACCTTAAGAGATATTAAGGGATTTATTTCCATATATTACCTAGGAAAATTTTTTAAATGACAAGACTCCTAGTTTGTGCAAGAAATAAATTGTTGTCAACAATGTCACAAGGAAGTGTTTGAAGTAGTCAATGTTGTTCAAAAAATAAGCATCGAATATAAATTTTAAGAAAAATAGAATAATCGTAACAATTAAGTATAGGGTAACAAAAACAATTCCTCTGAAACTATTGTCCAAAATAACTATTCATAGGAGCACAACAACTCCACTGAGGTTTATTTAACTAGAGGTGAAATTTAAGAGTAAAATAAAACTAAAAAAAACACCAATCAGATAGGTGAGGGAAGTACAAAAAAAACAAAAGGATAAATGTGAATGCATGGTGAAATACATGATAATAACTATTTTATGGTGAAAAATAGTGCCAAACTCAGAGCCAAAAATCAAGTTACTCTCTCTGGATGAAAATTGGCATTAAAAGTCAAATAGATCATTGCATTATGTGGGGAAAGCATAAAACATTAAAAGGAATGGCGAGAGAGCCCATTTCAAGTGCCCCAGACCTGAACAGAGGATACAAATTTTGTGATCTATCAAACCATCTTAAAACTCTAAGAACGTAATTGAAATAATGACCCTTAATTGAAAAATCTAATAAACATTCTAAGGTTTCCCATTATCTATAGCATTAGACTGTTAATTGATTAAACCACCACTTAAAAACACCGTATTTCTTGAATCAATCATTCTACCTCAGGAAGGAGAGTAAGAGTGTTTGAGTAGAGCATAAAATAGAATGCCAAAGGGTTTGATAACCTAAGAGGAGGAAAATCCCTCAAAACTTGGAGAGTATCGAGTTACTAAACTTAGTAATGTGAATAACGAAGAAGGGGAGAGGGGGGTGTTAAAATATGTAACTAGGTTCAACCTTCATAATGACATATGTAATTATGACATATCAAGTTGGCATATATGAAGGGACAAGTCGGCCTAAAGATAGAAATTTGTACCCCTCAAAATCCTATCAATTAGAAGGAAATCGAGCTTATTTGGACACACTCTCAGGAAAGTTTGATCTCCTAGGATAGAAGTTGGAAAAGGGATGAAAAACAAGAAGAAGAGAAAGATCAAAACTTTTTGCCTCTCTCTCTCTCTCTCTCTCTCTCTCTCGTGTTAGTTTTTTCTACATATTATAGGCAAGACAAAATTCTGAAGCTAATTCTAGGTCAAATTTGTGAACTGTGAAGCTACTTCTATGTCGAAGCTATGAAGATGAAAGGTTGAAGTTGTGAAGCTACAAGGTCAAAGTTGTGAAGTTGCTTCTAGGTCCAAGATGTGAAGATACAAGGTCGAAGCTATGAATTTTCCTCTATGTCAGAGGTGTGAAGCTGCAAGGTCAGAGCTATGAATTTTCATCAAGGTCAAAAATGTGAATCTGCTAGATCGAAGTTGCAAAAATTAGTTCTAGGGGTCGAAGTTGCTCAAGAAATTGTTGGATGGTCGAAGTCTATTGTTAGAAGCTATGAAAATAAATAAACAATGTTGACTTGGTCTTGTATGAATCTTGGTCAATGGTCAGAGGTCTTTAAAATCATCAATTGGAGTTATATATGAAGAGAAGAGTTCTTGTGGGTTTTCCTATCAAAAGGAGAGATTTTTTCCCTAGTTGATAACCTATATCTTGTGTCCTCTTGTGTCATTGTCATTTATTGTTTGGTAGATGTTTGATGATAAGAACACAATAATAATAAAGCTACTCAAGGTAAGTAAAAGGATATTACAAGCAATTATCAAGGTAAGATAAATCACCTAGTTTAGTTGCCCTTAGATTTCTCAACATGGTATTAGAGCTAAGGTGATGAGACAAGAAAATTAAACTAAAAGAAGGACACTCAAAGGCTCAAACACTAGAAGGAATATCGAAATGAGTATCAACAAAGATCAAAAAATTGACATCATAGCATCAAGAAGCCATTCACAAGCACCAAGTACAAGCAAAGAACACCTCAAAAATCTAGCTTATCAAAATAAGGGTTTCTCACTTGAAGATTTATTGGGAAGCTCAAACATCATCATCAAAGAATACCTCAAGGATCCTACCTATAAGGAATATACATTGTTGCATTTCGAGGTCTCTACATTCAAGGGAAGAAATAAGAGGCGTTTTCATCATCATCAAGGAATCTGGGTGATCTCCCTCTGTTTGAAGGATCACTTTTGAAGGAAGACATATACATCAAGAATACATCTTCTATTATCAATATCATCATGAAAATCAAGGATTAAAGTTGAAGATATTTTCATAAGGAGAATATTGACTGGACAAGTAAGTACATTTATATTTATGACTAAATTTTATATTAAAATTACTTCATTTTGCAAGGAAAGCAACAAGTTAGTTGGGTCATCAAACTTTCTTGCATGGAAGAAGTGGACATATTGATCCCCATAGAAAATGAAGTCAATGAACATGTTAAAGGGATAAATTACTAAGCCTCTAGAGGAAGAAGCTTAATATCTAGCAACGTATGTGAAATGGGAAGTAAAAGCTCAAATGATCCTTATAGAATACACCAAATATCCCCTCATACCCTATGTATCAAAGTTTGAGACATCAAAATAAATACATGATAAATTAGAAGAATTATTATCCATAACTCTTGTTGGAGAACTGATATCATTAAGACAATAACTCTACAAGATTAATATATCAAATGAAGAGGGAATAGCCTCATACTTTATGAGGGTATCAAATATAAGAGACCAACTACAAAAATTGGGAGAAATAATGTTCAATAAATAAATTACCACAATAGTGCCAATGTACCACTCAAGGAATGGGGCAACTTTACATCAAGCATATATAGAAACAAGGAAGCTACCTCATTCAATAATGTTTTTTCATTATGTAAAATTGAAGAAACCAAGCTAAAGGAAAAAGGGATGTACCATCAAATGACCAAGCACAAACATTTGCTGCCATAACTAAGAAGAAAGAAAAATTTGGAAGGTTTGGTTCTCAAAAAAAGAGCAAGAAGGATATGTCGAAAATCCAATGTTATGGTTGTCATGAATATGGGCACTACAAGAGAAATTTTCCTAAATTTAAGAATGATGACAAAAAAATAGGGAGGGAAGAATCCCATATCACTGAAGAAGTGGAAGGAGATGAAAAGAAGAATTTAAAGAAAGAGGAAGTAAAATGTTTCTACTATGATTAAGATCATCTCCTCCACTGAGTTATTTTCATTATAGCTATCAATGTAGGAAACATTAGAAGCATACTAGGATGCATCATTCTCAGGAGATGAAATCATAATAGCATATGATTCAAGCAATAGCTCAAGAAATCATTACAAGAAGCTTGAAAGATAGTTGATGTAGAAGTCTATAACAGTCATCAAAGGAGCTCTTGGTATCCTCAATGAAAACATTAGTACTTGTTAGCCCTGAGATGCAGTGCTGATTTCTTGAAGGATGAAGGAAAACACCAACTCTAGGGATAACCTAGGTAACATAATCCCATGAAACCCTCGCCATGTTGGTAAAACCTTGATCCATTACAATGGGTTGGGAGCCCACACTTGCTATACCCTTGGCCCCTTAAAACTCATGGTCGGGAAGTCCATACTTACTCAACCTTTGTCACATTTCAATGGAGACTAATAAGCATATTTATAGGCTTCTTCCATCCAAATATAACTTTCATAATACCATGGGCCCAAAACCAGTAGCTATGGAATATCATTCCCAAGCCAAGGTGAATACTAAACATTGAATCACCTTAACTAGATTCATTGTACCCTTGTTTTGGGCAGTTGTTAATTTTGTTTTTCCATAAATATATTATTAAAAATGTATTTTATATTATTTACATTAGAAGAGAGTTAAGATTGTGTTGAGTAGATTTAACACATGGATCTTCTAGCAAGAATATAAGTATCAATCATTATTTTCTTTTGACCCAGCTTCAGTATGTGTTGCTGGAGACATTGTTTGCTATGAAAGAGTTGTTGAGTTTGGTGATGATGTTGTCATTTTTGCATAAGTTTCCATTTATTTCTAGCTTAATTGATGGGTTTTCAAGAAATCACTTCCAACACATTACATTTTATCATATGTAGTTGATTGAGTTCAGTTTTTTCTTAATTATTGTTTATTACTTGATCAACACCTAGTTTTTCTATATCTTATTGTCACTTTTGCAAAGCTTATCGTACCCCTAGTTGTAAGGCTAAATGTAGAGGATTTAAGGATACTCTTGTTGATGAGTTTCTTTCTCTTATTTTGAATGTATAGATTAGTGGTTACACCGATAAATTGATTGATGATATTTTTATGTAGTTTCAGAATATCCCCAGTAATCATTATGGTCCATGAAGCATGAGTGCACAAATCTATCTCTGAATGTTCTCTAGCTTCCTGCAACCATTGATTGACAAGATTGGACTTAATCCAGTTGAAGTTGGTGATATTGTAGTGGGTATTGTTCTTACACCTGGATCTCAATGTTCCAATGAGTACAAGATGGTTTCCTTTTATGCTTGATTCCCAGGTGTATATCCTACTATTCCATGTGTCAAATGAATTATTTTCTTGTTGGATGCCTAATTTTTTGTGACAAATACATGCTTCTTACCATGTTATCTCTTTGAAGATTGTACCTATCAGGATTGTCAATATAAATCACTCTTCATTCCTACAAGAAATTGTGGATGTTGCAATTGCAATTAAAGTTGGGTTTTATGACATTGGTATATCAATATCTAATTGCTACCATTGGATTATCATAGTAGGTTTCAATTTAGATAAGTTTATGATTTCAAGTTGTTTTCTTCATGTGTTAGTGTAGGAGTGGAGTCAATGAATATTAATAAAATTTAATGATGTTGTAAACATAAGGCTTTTAATTTTGTCAATAGTTTCAATTTGATGTTTTTTCCATACTCTTCTATGCCTTTAAGATAGCTTACTATTCCCTTCATATTTATGCACACACACACACACAAACACAAAAGCACAAACACACACACGCACACACACACACACACATATAGATACACATGCCTTCACAAGGATAGATATATGATTACTTTATTAAATATTTGTGTCAAAGGAAATGATGGCTTTTGTTGCCCCTTGCAATAGGTTGAATTTTTCAGAAAAGAATCGATTCACTTTTTCCCATGGGTATCATCTTAGAAAATGTAGCTGAGAACTATGGAGTTTCATGTCAAGACTAGGATCAAGAAGAGGTATATGGATGTTATTTTAAGCTTTTTATTTGAGTGAAGTCAATGTTGGTGTAGTTGATATGAATTAATCAATGAAGGTAAGGAATGGGAGTTGAATATTAACATCTAGAAGTATTGTTTAGGTTGAATGTCGTAGGTGCACAGTAGTAGTAGTAGTTGCAAGGATGTTCAAAGATGAGATCAACCGAGTTGAAGAAAAGGTACAAAACAAACATGTTCCATAATTTCCAAAGTTGGAGTCACTAGAGAGTTTCCATAATGGTACTTAATGTTTTTCTTGTTTTTGTGATGAAGATTGCTGATCCTAAAACTAGGGATGAGAAGCTCATGGCCACATATGTTGATGATGACCTTCATCCTAATGCCTTTCTTTATGATTTAGGGAAACTTGAATGTGCATTTAAGAAGGGGGGAAGCACTATTGCTAGTATAGAGTTTCTTTCCCAATTTCATGCTAAGCATGTTTTCTATGTTGTTGATTTTATGAAAAACATTATAACATGTGTTAGCTTCATGGGCTTAGACCTAGGCTTAGAGTTAGCTACGCTAAACAACAAACCTTATACCACCGATCCTTTTGAAAATGACCTACTTGCGCAAACCATTGTCTCACCTAAGGCAATATTGGGGGATGTTAGAACTCAGTTTCTGCATCCAGAGTGACTATGCAGTGTGTCTATAAGGTTTTTAAAAATTTAGGGCTTAATATGACCTTCGTGAACCACTAGCATTATTCTTATAGTCGTAAAGGGTTTTCCTTCTTAACAAATTTTCAAACTATGTGAAACTATTATAACATGTATTATTCGGACTATAAAACAATATCTATACCTTCACATTGTAATTGTAGAATAAATATATAAAATGAATCATAAACAGGCTAAACACAGAACTTATGCAAACATATAGAGATAAACAAATTTATCATAAAATGTCTTCTTTATTATTCAAGTCTTTTCAAATACAATATTTTTGACCCCGTGAACAAAACTCCAAGGGCCTGCGCACTTAGTTGTAGAATTGCCAAGGCCTCCATGCACACAACTGTAAGAGCCTTCCCCTTCGTCTGACTATAGAAATATATTACAAAAAGACACTTGAAAGTATTTCATCCCTTCAACGTATATCTTATACTTTCTAAAACATCCCTTTATATATGCTTTTACCCTTACAATACGATGGTCTGCAAACCATGGACTAAGCTTAAAATCCTCTAGATAATCCCATCCCTTTACAAAAGAAGGGGATTTGACCCACCATAAATCCACTTTGACTCTTATAACCCTGCACTAATCACACTCTGCTCCTCAAATTGTGGAGTCTTTAAAT
Source organism: Pinus taeda (assembly GCA_000404065.3). Classification (NCBI taxonomy): domain Eukaryota; kingdom Viridiplantae; phylum Streptophyta; class Pinopsida; order Pinales; family Pinaceae; genus Pinus; species Pinus taeda. The sequence goes on along the minus strand of APFE031395991.1, from coordinate 13,824 downwards.
GACTCATACAAAACATAGACCTAGCGGACCCCTACCCAACAGACCCCAACACAAAGATATGACTTTTGCTTGAGTCACTATGTTGGTATGTCCTTGATATTTTCTTTTAAGCCTCTATATGCAGTCTATAATGGATGGAGAATTATTGTGCATTACTTTGCGACCTATTGAACTTTGTCAATGAGATTCTTTGTGGTCAACCTCCCTGATACGAGGTCGATTATCCTCTCGGTTTGCTACATTCTCTTCATTTTTTCGTTCTACTTCCAGTGAGAACTGTCAAGCCTCATATTCCCAACGTTACATCCACGCATAGATGATATGTGCCTTTCGACAACTCATTGATTTGTCCCTATAGCAATGTTCCTTCCTGGAAATAGGCAAATCATTTCACATCTGCTAAGGTCCATGTCATGGCTTGAAGTTCATAAGACTATAATTTATTGTATCTGATATCTTATTCAATCTTCTATACACGTGGTTCCTCCTAAAACGTGCCCACACTTCCATTGTATATTCAAAAAGTTTACTACAATCATTGACTATAGTCTCTATCTGAACCTTAGCAATTTTGATGGAAGCTTAACGCTACTCACGAACTTCTGGTAGAATTGTACGCTACAACTTCATCTGAAGCTCTATAATATGCATCTGTAATTTGAAGTGAATATTTTCCACCTATTCCTTCAATTCAATGACTACTACTACTAGTTTCTAAATATTTTCTATGGAAGCTACCTCAGTTGGGATTTAGGGCTCTGGAAGCTCACTGTGTTCTTTGGTTATGGCCTCTTCCAACTACTAGTTTTGCTTAGCTACCTCCTCATTATCCTACATCGCTTTATTCCTTTCCTTGAACATATGTTGATTGTTTATTTTAACTTCATTGATGACCAATAGAGTTCATTGCTCTCATATCTTGAGCTCATCTGTGACGCCCTGATGAAACTCGTGTAACGTCTGAAGGGGAAAAATTGCAAGATTTAGGCTCAGACTCTTTAATTTTTGTATGATATCCCTTTCCTTTGTAGACTCGATGTGTAGTGATCCTTCTGGCTATTGGAATACTCATAGGTATGTAGTAAGCTCAGTTGTATAAGGTACTATGCTCACTCGCTTCGGGCTCGCCTCAACAACGCTCGCTTGAATCATGCTGGTTTGAATCTACAAATAATTAAGGCCCTATAGTACCTTTCAAAATACTACCCTGTATTAATCCTCGATGTTCCCCCAAATATCCTTCATTGCAGCTGTTATCTCAAAATCAACACCTAATAGGCTGCTAATTAGGAAGACTCCGAGCAACTATTTCAAACCAACTTTTGGCTAAGGCTTAGCCTCCTCAAACTGAGAGGGCTCTCTCGCTAGATTAAAGATTTTGATAATGAATACGATGGATAACTCTATGAAACAAATGAAGAAGTGTAAATGGTTGAAACAATTAGAAAATATTCATTGGGCTTATGGAGTCAAAAATGTTTCAGTATGACAATAATTTTAGCTTTACATGGAAGTCAAGGCGTCTAGAATTCAACACATGGATAATACATCAGAAACATAAGGGACAACACAGTTTATAAATGTATGAAGGAAGTTAGAGCACAAACAATGATTTCTAGGTAATCATACATTCATACCATTGTAAATAATGAAAAGAGGACAGCACAAGACATTTTGAACATTGAATTCCTTCTCATTCTTGAGAAGCAAAGCCAAATACAGTATTACTTAAAACTGAGTCTTTACATAAAAGCACAATATGAGTTTTTATCTTAAAATTTCCAACCCTTGATACATTCGATTTTCTCCCATATATAGAGTTCATTACATAGATTCCTTCCTCCAACATGAGGGGAATTCGAATTCTTCCTCATTTGACATCTATTGACACTTAAAAACAACTATTTAATATAACTGACTGTTATCTGGTAGTTCTAGAGACCGAAAACAATTACGAGTGTAACTCCTCATTATGTTGGTATTTAGCATTAATTACAATACAAACTCGTTCTCTAACAAGTGGTCTTCTTTAGTTTGGCTTTGGTGGAGGATTTAAACTTCCTGTTGACCCTTGATGTCTCATCCTTTGACTGTTCCTACATATTAGGAAGTTGTTCCTATTTTTCTTATTTTGGTCCCCAAATGGATCTTCGATGTTTACTATCCCTGTTTTTCCTCTTAATTACATGAAATGCATTGGATTAGCTTGTTTTACTTATGTTGTAGACCTTGCACCCATATACATGGTAGGACAAAAAACTCCTTTAATGCGGCCTGAAACATCATGAATAGTTCTAGCTATGAAATAATGACCATTTTCATAAGATAAATCTTTGAGTTCATGAATGTCTTCCCTAGCCTTGTTTTTCCCTTTCCTAATGTTTATACCATGTAAGTAATCCGTTTTAGATGCCCATCTTCACAAATATTTCCTTTTTCTTCTCAAAGTTAGCCCACAAAATCATTATATATAGCTATAGCAGTTTTGTAAAGCAGTACGAAACTGCTATGCATTAGGCATCATCTACAGTAGTTTTGTAGCATGCTACGAAACTACTTTGTGATTTCAAAAACACAGTTTTATGCCAAAATTTAACTTCCCTGATTTTTCTTTCCTTTGAAATGGCTCTTGCATATGCCATGAAGCTATTCAAAACTGAATAAACTGCTACCATTCTGCAAAGTAAACTTCAAAATATGGTCCACATTAAAATTTAGGATTTAGCCTTACTTGCTATGTAGCTTTTCTTAGCTGAAGATGTCCTTTAGGTTGGTTCAACTGTATCTTTAGATCTTTGATTTGCCTCTTCATAGTTCGGGTTCCAGCTCTCAATTTTGCATTGACTTTTCTGATGTATCTTGCTTCTTTTATTGCAGGGACTGTATAAGTGAAGTATGGAGCATGATAGCTAACCACTTCGGGTATTGAAATTGTTTTATCTTCCCACAGAGCCTCCATTTTGTTAAAATAAGCTTCCTTAATTGCATATTTTCTTCAGGTTTTTCTTAGTTTGGTAATTTCAAGATTTTCCAGCTCCAATTTCTTCTTCAACTCTTCAAAACTACATTCCTCTTGTTGAGAGATAACTGCCTTACCTCTGTCATTTTTATGCAGTTGTGATGATGTTTTATTATGAAACCACAAGTCCTTCATGTGATTTTGCTACCTCCCCTCTCTCACTTGTTTCTGGTTGTGCCTCTTGTATCTCTTGTGAATGCCTTGTAAACGGTCTTCTTGGCTTAAAAAAAAATTCAGAAGCCTGATCATCAAATTTGAGTTTATTGAAGGTTTTGGCTTTTTTGGTTTTGCCTTTACTTTCTTCCATTAAGTCTGCTCGGACCAGAGGAGATTCTTCAATGTCAATAGCTTGAAGAAAATCATTCAAACTTCCTTTTGAAGTTGGGCTCCCTTCAGAAACCATTGTCTTACCTTTTTCTTTAGCTAGCTAGATCCTGGTTACTCTTGTTTGGACAGTTGCGCTTGTGGATTACTCTTGTACACCTTCTTTGATCCGAACCTTATTTTTTTGTGACTACTGAGGTGTGTCTTGAATTACTAGTTGTCTCATGGGCTCCTTCACCTGCTTCCTGGCTTTCAATTTCACGAATATTCTTGATCTTGTTTCTTCAAGATGACTAACTCTTGGTGAAGAAATCCTCGTAGCCTGAGGGCTGAGACCAGTTTCATTCTTGAAGCCAAAAATAAACAAGAAAATGGACCACTCCCTATCTATTTTCTAGAGCTCATGCAAAATGATCAATTTGACTAAGCCATGATGAAACAACAAGGTCTCACAGGCTTCCTTCTTCAACTAAACCTTGTCACACATTTTTCTTAGGCTATGAAACATATATAAAGTCAAATCCTGAGATAACTTTCCAGTGGCATGAAGCAGAAGTTTGAAGTGATAGGAATACACATTATGATACGTACCCTCACAGGTAAAGTATCTCGATATGCAGGTAAGCAAATTAGCATATGAATCCTTGACAAAGCTCCTGGGCACTGATTTTTTTAAGTTTGAATCAATGAACTCTCGCTTTAAGAATTCCTTGCAAGGAGTCATATCAAACTTGAAGTTTTTAAACCACCTCTTCTGTCTCCTTGGAATTTCAGTGACTACAGATATAACCTTTGGAGAGATTGGTAATTCAAGCACTCCAACCTTTCCATTCAATCCTATGAAATTGAAAGAAAATTCTTTGGTGACTTTCATGTGGCCTTAACGTTTTTCACAAAATCTCCAATAGCCAACCTATTTGAAAGCTTGTTCAACTTCATTGTTCTTCAAAAAAACATGTAAGCCTTCAGGCTCATTCCTCAGACACCTGCCTGACCTATGATGATTTGTTTATGTAAACATCTTCATGGGATTCTTGCAAAATAAAAATTGAAAGAGCTTGCACCGTCTTAATCTCAGTCAGTGCTTTGCTTGAAATGGAAAGGGAAGCTAGCTCGCTTGAAATGGAAATAGTTCTGATTAAATGCCTGTCAATATGCTTCTCATGCATGAACCCAAGCATAATCATAACTAAAAACAGTTGGACCCTTTTTTGTAATTTGAAACTTGAGTGTACCAAGACACCTAACGAACCTAAAGATGAGAATAAGTGGTTGCATGTGATAGCCATGGTGTATGGATTGATATTTGATGATGTAATATTAACGGATTATTATAGATTGGACAGCTAGGTGAGATTTGACATGCATATGCCTGAATCCCTGATTTTGTAGCACAACCAATGCAAATTCTGTGTTTTGTGCTACGATCTCGTAGACTGGGGTTTGCACTACGAAAGCTCCTAGACTGGGTTTTGCAATATGAAAACCTTGACATAATACACATGGAAATTTATGTGTGATGTGGGACCAATGATAGGCAAAATCATAGTGTTGAACCTATTTGAAAATACCAGCAAGACTCTCTTCTAAATTTTAGACTCTAAAACAAACCATGGAAACACTAGACCAAGACTAACATCAATCCTTTGGAATCAAACAAATGTTCATAATTTAGAAGGTTTTTTTCCAAACTGATAATAGTGGCTCCACTTGGGATAGTAAGCGCTTGTGGTACACTAAGAACTCGTAGGTCCATTGCTTCATCCTCTTATGATAAACAGAAATTTATTTGACAAGCATCCCCTTTAAGCTTCTTGGGCCTTCACCTTGGGCTTAAGCCTTCTATTTCAGCTTGTGATTATTAGAAAAAATGAAAAATTGATAAAACGGATATATACAATGTTATGAAATACTGATAGTACTTCAACAATGATAATTCTTTAGGAACCTGCCATTAATAGGTCCTCCAACATATGGTTCTCCATCAATTTCCCATACAATGTAAGTGTTGCTTCCACAGAAAGCAGCTATCAGATAAGGACCTTTCCACAAATTTTCAAACTTACCATGCTTGCCCTTTTCTTTGATTCTGGCCTCCTATTTTAGCACTTTGTCATGGATCTGAAAACTAACTTCTTTGATATTTTTATCAAATGTATTCTTGATTCTGTTCTGACTGTGTTGATGACTATCATAGACTTCATTTATCTTCTCCTGTAGGGCTATTAGCTGATTGATTCTCCTTTGTATAGCATTTGGTTCCTCTTCTAGTCCTTGAATTAGTTTCACTACAGGTACCCCAAGTGATGTTGGAAATGTAGCTTCAGAACTGTACACTAATTCATATGGATAAGTGCCAATAGATATCTTTGTACAAATCCTATCAGCCCAAAAGGCATACCTCAATTTCAAATGCCAAGCTTTCTTGTTTTCTTGTAGCACTTTTTAAATGATCCTTACAGTGCTTTTGTTTGATGATTCAGCAAGGCCATTTCCTTGTGGATAATAAGTAGTAGAATGTCCTAGAGTAATGTGATATTGGTGACAAAAATTAATCATTTTCTTGGACTTAAAAGCTTGAGCATTGTCAATTATAATCTTCATTGGGCAGCCAAATCTAGACAATATATTATTCTCTAGAAAAGAAATAATTATTGAATCATTAGCTTGCCTTGTTGGAATCGCCTCTATCCATTTGTTGAAGTAATCCGTGGCTGTGAGAATCCAGTGATGCTGTCCTGATGAAGGAGAATGAATTTCTCCAATAAAATCCAATCCCCATTGCTGGAAAGGTGCCTCATCATATATAGGAACCAAAGGCAAAGGCACAAACTTCCACTTTCCTTCAAATATTTGACATTCATCACATGCTGCTACCCTTTTGTAAATGTCTCTGAGCATAGTTGGCCAAAAATATCTAGCTCTTAGGATCTTATTTACAGTAGTTTTCGAAAAGAGGTGTCCTCCACAATCCCCCTTATTAAATTCTTCAATCACTTTATCAGCTTCTTCTTCAAGGAGACAGTTTAACAAAGTCCCTCCAACATCTTTCCAAAAAAAAAATTGGTCATATAGAAAATATCTTAAAGATTTCATCTTGACAAACCTTGTTTTGGACTTGTTACATTGGCAGGGGCTTTATTATGTTGTACAAAAAAAGCCACATCCTTGTACCATTCTGAAACCAAGAATTTCTCATTGATTTGGACCAATTCTTCCTCGTTTTCAGAAATTTCTGATATTTCTTCATTCAAATTTATGTCTAGACAGTCTAGATTTGGCTGAGTCATTAGCTTTCCAAGCCTTGACCATTCACCAATTTGGTAGGTTTGATGTCAATGTCATACTCTAGCAATTTTTCTATCCATTTTCCTTTTTTTCCATCCGGATCTGCTTGTGTTAAGATATCTTTTATTATAGCACTTAGAACATAAGCGACAATATGAGAATGAAAAACATAGATTCTGAAATATTTTATAACTTTCACCAAGGCATAAGCTTGCTTTTCTAGAATATTGTACTTCAATTCAGAATTTGCTAATGTCCTACTAAAAAAATAAATAAGTTGTTTTGGACCTTGATTTCCTTTTTGCAACAAAACTCCAGCAATTGTATCTTTAGAAGCAAATGTAAAAATAAGAAATTTTTTGGTAAAATATGGACTGATAAGTATTGGTGCTCATGTAAGTGCCTTCCTGATTTCCTTAAAATATTTCTTTGCTTCAACTTTCCACTTGAAATCCACTCCTTTCTTCAACATCCTTGTTATATTCTTGACTGTCTCAGCAAGATTGGGAATGAAGCGCCTACCAAAATTCACCTTTCCAAGAAAATATTGGATCTCTTTCCTACTTCTTGGTAGATCTAGCTTTTGAATTGCATTAACTCTATTATGATTAATCTTAATTCCTTCTTCAAAAATAATATGACTAGGTAGCTTGCCTGATGTTAAAGCAAAGATACTTTTAGTGGGACTAAGAGAAATACGAAACTTTCTACATTTCAGCAGAATTCTTTCAAGATGCTTCAAATGATCTTCTTCTCTCTTTGAAAAAACTGTGATGTCATAAAGATAAAAAACCACTGATTTATCCTTTTCTTCAACAAATGCAATATCTGTTGCTCTTTGGAAAGTGGCCCCTACATTAATGAGACCAAAATACATCTTGGCGTACATGAATGTACCCCATGGAAATGTTAAGGTTGTCTTCTCTTGATCATTTGAATGTACAAGAATGTTATTGTACCCTAAGAAACAATCAAGCATAGACATCCTTTGTGACCCAACAATATTTTTCAGAATTAAATCTATCTTGGGAAGAAGATAGTTATCTTTCAATGAAGCCTTATTCAAAATTTTGAAGTCTATACAAATTATGATCTTTCCATTCTTCTTCCTAACCGGAACCAAATTTTCAAGACAATTTGAGAATGTGATTGGAACAATGACTTTGGCATTAAAGAGTTTCTTAATTTCCTTTTCAATCAAAGGCATGAGAAGAGGATTAATTCTCCTTAACTTTTTCTTGAAATGTTTCTCATTCTCTATAATAGGAATAGTATGCTGAATAATAGAAGAATCATATTGTTCCAAATCAGTGTAGCTCCATGCAAAAAAATCAATAAACCTTTTCATCATCTCAACATATTTGGCCTTCATATCAACTGAAAGAAACTTTGAGATTTTAACCATCTTAGGTACAACTGAAGTCCCTAAAATGCAGCTCTCTACTTCCTCCTCATCAGCCTGCATTTTTGGAGCTTTGAGCACATCATTTTGATCAAGAAAATTCTTAAGAGGAATGAGACCCTTAGGTATTGAATATTTTTTTTAATTGTAAGACTTCAAACTTTTCTTTCGACTCCACAAACATATTTTGTTGATCCACTTCAGTGCTTTCAAATTCTTCCTTTAATTCAATGAAATTCTTTACCTGTTGATCATCTTCAAAGACATGCCAATTAGTGATGTTATCTGGTATAGTTGGTCGATGACGAACCTCCACCTCATACTTTTCAGAAGAATGAATAGGAATGACAAACATATTGGTGGAAACAGCAAGGGAATCTACAACAGAGTTTTTGTCTCTAGTTTTGATAGTGAAAGAATATTCTTGAAACTTTTACAACATGTATAACACTAGATTTTTGTATGCTTTCATCCTTACATCCTTTGTTTGATAAGCACCTTCCACTTGTTTAATCGCCAATTCAGAATCTCCAAAAATAGAAATTTTTTTAGCTTTCAACTTTAACAAGACTTCTAAGCCCAAAGTCACAGATTCGTATTCAACCATATTATTTTTGCAATCAAAGTCTAGTTTGTAATAATAAAACTTACTTTCATCACTTGGGCTTGTGATCCAAATTCCAACTCCTACCCCTTCCTTTCATGCTGATCCATCAAAGTATAATGACCACCATCTCTTTGTTTCTTTCTCATCTTCTTGCTGATTTTCTAGGTGCTGATTTCCTGAAAGCATCTCCTCCGATCCATTATCAACTGACTCATTGAAAAGGATGGCCGATCCAAGTTCGGTATCAAATGAATAAATAGGAAAATTTTGAGTTTCGTCTTTGCTGCTTACAGTATAGGCCATTATGTTCTCTCTATATAATCTCCTTTGCTCACCAAAAACAGGGATGGTAGCATAGGTAAGGTCCATCTGCGTTGTGCCTTTGGTTTTTGCTACCCACGATCTTGACAGAAGCATCCCAAACTTTGGTGGAATGTCAGCCACAACAATGTCCATGACAATTACCTTTGCTGGGATCTGTGTTAGACCAACAACAATATATTTAATTAAACCAATGCATTGGGCTCTTTTTGAATCAAAAGAGAATAAATCCTTATATGGTCTTGTTACCTGTAATCCTAACCTTTCCATGATTACCATGGGCATAAGATTATGAGAGGCCCCCGAATCCAACATATCATTATGTAAGGTCATATCATGAATAATAATGCTTACATAGAAAGGAGTAAATTCTTCATTCTGATCATCTTCAAGTCTTGGACCCAAGTATATAGTAGGATTATCTTCTTGAATATTTAAGATATTAGCAGCTCTTGGTTGTGAGTTAAGCATCTCTACAATCTTAGTTCTATATTTATCTACCCTGAGAATTCACTAAATGGGACTAATATTTTGATTTTTGCAATGTCATTCTCAAGGTTAAAAACATAAACAGATTTCTCGATTTCTTTAGTAGGAGATAGAGGTTGAATGTCCTTTTTACCAAGTGGAGCATCATTTTTACCTTCAACAGCCTTTAGGTTGTCCATCTTGGCTTCAATAGGCTTTGAAGCATCCTTCTTGGGCTATGTTTTGTTTACAATAATTGGCACATTTCTATTCCTGAGATTGTACTTTTTTTGCATTTCAAATATAGCATGTTGATAACCCTTTAAATAATCTAAAGGCTCCTCTCCTTGTTTGTTCAAATTGGTCTCATCATGTTCTTCCTTATTCAAGAAAATCCCTGACATTTCTTCATCAAGATAATGGATGGATTCTTCAAGAATCTCAGGCTCATCTTCTTCATCAACCAAGTTCTGCTAAAAAGGAGGTCTCACTGGAGGATCAGGCTATTGATTCCCGTTTTCTCTTGGCCTTTGTTGGTTTTGAGGTATCCTAAATTGAGGATTTCTAAATTGAGGTTCCTACTGCATGAAAGGAGCAGATGTATTTCCAAGAGCCAACCTATCCATCATGTTCTGTTTGGTCTTCATCACTGAATCTATCTTATCTTCTGGAGCTGAAGAGGAAGGTTTCTCTTCTTCTTTCAATTTATATTTTCCCATATTTGATTTTTTAGCAGCAACCATGTTTACTTCTACTTTTATTGCATCATTCTGCATATCAGCAACTGTAGCAAAGTCTCTTTCTCTAAGCAATAGAGATAAATCAGAATCAAATGCTTCAGTTTATCTCATTTGTGTTAAAGCTTCCGAAGGTTTTGAGCAAAATGGGATTGAATTAAACACTTTGTTAATCCTCCTTGAGAAGTTTTGAATGGTCTCATCAAGTGCCCTTCTAAGATTATTGTACTCGAAAGGAGCTTGAACTGGATTAGTTCTATTTCCCCACTTCCTTAGAAAGCTATCTTCAAATTCTACCCAATTATGAATGCTTTCAGCTAGGAGGGCTTTAAACCATTTTCTAACTTCCTTGATAAAAGTTTGTGAAAATAACCTTATATTCACATGCTCATCATCAATTTCCTCTCTTTCAATGAAGTCATTGAATTTATCTACATGTTCTTCTCTTGTAATTGCTTCATCACCACCCCATGTTGGAATTGTTGCAGCATATTTGCTAGGAAGGTCATGCAAAATAGCAGGGAGTGCTAGTGGAGCATACCTAGCAGGTACTACCATGATTAGTGGAGAAACAATGACGAGAGGTACCGAAGGGACAAAGGAAGCAGAACTGATATGAGGAGGATTGTTTGGTGTTTGAAAACCACTAGGACTAGCAGAAGCAGAGGATGAGGTGGTGATATGAAAAGGACTACTTGGGCTTTGCAAACCAATGACAAATGTACTCCAATTGGGAAGGGGTAAACCAACTTTAGATTTAAGAAGACTTAAAAAGGATCAAGTTCTTTTAGTTTATATAAGTCTTCCCTTTCTAACAATAATTCAGAAGTGACTATTTCCCAAAATTCCTCTTTATCTTTTTGTGATAATAAGGATGAAGTATCAATTCCTCTTTTTTGCAAATCTAAAATAATTTCAATGAGTTCTTCTTCATTTTCTGATCTAAACAACACCTCATGAATTTTATCATCAACAATTTTGTCCTCAGGAATTCTTGAAAATTCAAAGAGAAAATATGTTGAATAATATGGAGTACCTGGTGTTTCAGTAAATCTTTGTCTACTCCTTGAAAGAGTGTTGGGATTGTCAACAAGAGTAGGTGGATTTGGCTTAGGATTGCTCTGTGTATATCTCCCTATCGAAGCCACCTTTTAAACTTTTGAAAATGTATGGAGTCACCAAGGTAGATTGTAGCCTCGAAATTTTTTTCGAGCTCCTGCTACCTTTAGAAGTTCAGCTTCTTGATTTTGGGAATGATTAATCCTCAGGCTCCTGGCAGATGCATCAAAATGTTATCACAAAATCAACCCTTGATAGGCTACTAATCAGGAGGACTCTGCACAACTATTTCAAACCAAATTTTGGTTGAGGTTTAGCCTCCTCAACCTAAGAGGCCTCTCTCACTAGATTAAATATTTTGATAATGAATAAGATGGCTAACTGTTGACACCTAATTCGAAACGGATGGGTGAACTGGACAGTCATCAAGAAGATGAATTGATCCATCATGTTTGTATATATAAATATGTATTAGCTAAATTAATAAGATATCAGTTTCTCTCGCTCATTCTGGAGTTACCCTGGCCTGACATGGTATCAGAGCACAGGTCCCAGAAATAGTTGTAACTCCTGCTGTCCTGAGAGCTGCTCAGTCCTGCGCACTACTCTAACATTGAAATGCCTGAAGACTGCGTACTCTGACATTGAAATGCCTGAAGACTACGTACCTGAAGATTGCATGCCTGAAGACTGCCGCTGTCTGCCTTGGTAGCGCGTATCTGCATTGAAACGCCTGACAGCGCTAGAAGGAGGGCATTCCGAGAATTGGTAACGTATGGTATGATTCCTGCGTACTGTTTTGGAGGATTAAATGTTGTATATGAAAACGTTGTTTGGAATTTTTAAATGTTGTCCGCTGCCTTTATTAAAACATTTGGAATCTTTAAACGTTGTCCACACTGCCACCATTTCACACCGCCATAGCTTGTTCAGTTTCTGGTTTCCAAAGGTCACCACCGCCATTCACTGCATCACCATTACGTCAACTAGCTGTCTGCTGCCTGTATTAAAATTTGGAATGCTGCCTGTAATAAAATGTTTGGAACCTGCATGTGGCTAGCCCGAAGTTAAGCGCAAAGCCATGTGATACATATAGTGTAACTGTTTTACGTTTAAAGATATACTAACAGTGTCGTTCAGTAACTATCATCTATGGAAAAAGTGAGAATTGCGGTGTAAGGTTCGTTTCTTCAATGCCATCATGGGAATCAAAGTCTGGTAATGGAATTCAGTTCAAGTAATGCCCTATAAACTTTCTAGCACTAGCTCAGACATTGTCGCGATATGACACCATCAACAAGACAATGGGTTTGGTGGAGAACGTGCGCAGACAGCTAAGTAATAAAACAGTTTTTAAAATTGATGGTGTAAATTTTTAAAAGTTGGAACACCTATGTGAAGTTTAGTATGTGAAGATCTCCACTTCACATAATTGTCGAATGTAAGAAACCAAGGTCTCCCAATGTACTTCCACTATTCGAGGACGCCCATTTATCAAATGACTGACACTGTAAAATGCATAATCCAGTGATCGTATTGGTTAAGAGAATTGGGGGTTTCGTTTTATTTGCATTCATGGACTACCGTATGAAATCTTGTCGAATTGTGGCTAGCCCAGTGATACATATAGCAGAATTTTGAATATGGTGTTATATATACTGATTTTTGCAGAGATATATATGTGGTGATATATGTAGCAGAATTTTAATGATTTTTTTCTCCATAGAAAATCATTTTTTAAAGCATCGGAAGTTTTTTAAGAGCAATTTTTTTCCATCAGAAGTATATATCAGCAAAAGTTTTTTATATCAGCAAAAGTAAGCTTTTATAGAATGCATTCAATCATCTCTATGATAGGAATAGTTCTCACTGGCAAGGAGAACTATCCTGACTGGTCACGGATGGTACAACACACCCTCATTTTCAATGAGCTGTGGAAAGGAGTGTGTGTCGGAGAAGGAGACAGTGACCCAGAAAAGCCTACATCAGACAAAGAGCTTTCCATCTGGGAAAACAAGAACAGCAAAGCGTATGCATTAATCGCAACGTCTGTAAATAAGGAGGTGAGTCGTCACATTTCAACATGTTCAACTGCCTTTGAAGCTTTACAAAAGCTGAAAGAGCTCTATGACTCACATTCTGCACTTGAAGTCGTCCAACTTATGATTAAACTCTTCACTCTTGAACTGCAAAATAATGACCCTCTTGCTCTTGCATCTGAAATAAATCTATAGTGCATGATATCAAATCCACTAAAGTTGAGCTAGATATATCTCTTATTGCTTTTCTCAAGGCACTGTATCCTACATACTCCAATTATCTTGAGTCTTTGCAAGCAAATGGAAATCTCAAGATATAACCTTTGAATCTCTTGTGAAAAAGTTTGCTGAAAGGGAAAAAGCCTTTGGAAAAAAGACAGTCCCTTAATCTTCTGAAGAGACTGTATGCATGGCTAATAAAGAAAAATATCCTGCTCAAGATTCTACAAGAGGAAGAGGTGGACGAAGAGGAAGAGGAAGATTCTTCAGAGGCAGGGGGGGCAGACATCCTCAAGGAGAAAAAGCAGATTTAAATTGTATTCGCTGCAAAAGAAATGGAT
>APFE031395981.1:56969-94722 GCA_000404065.3 Pinus taeda | reverse complement strand
AAATTACTAATAGTAATTTTTAAGCTCGAGGTTTATGATAACCCATGGTAATACCAAGATCTTACAAGATTTTATAATTGAGTAAAATATTCGCCATGCTTGGTGAGGATTCGCCAAAAAATTATATATACATATTATATTATTGATAAAATCGCCTTCCATTTTTCCCATATACCATGGAGATTTGCCCATTTATTATACTTATAAATTTAGGGGGGTTCTTAAAATTTTCCCTGAATGTAATGTAACATTGTGACAATGAGTACCAGAATGATTATCGTCTTGGAACAATGTGTGTCATAATGCGACGTTGGATTGATTTTTCCACCATGCAAATGTCATAATAGAAAGCAGTATTATAGTGTCACACTGTGACGTTAAAATATTTGCAATGTCATGTAAGGTTCCAACAACAATTTTCATATTTCTTCTCAATTTGTGACAATGTTTGTCACAATAAAATTTTGCATACATTTATGCATTATTCAAACATCACAACATCAAACCCTAATGTTATACTAGATATTAAAAACCCAAACAATATAAAGCCAATATTATAAACCTAACATTAAACCCAATATTATAACCGTAATATTAAACCAAATATTATGTACCCTAATATTTTAACCAACATTATAAACCTTAATATTCTACCACAAAAATATGACATGGAGACTTTCATATTTAGTTTTATAAACCCAATACTAAAAGCCATGATTTTAAACCATAATTTTGTAATGTTGAGAAGGGAAATTGAATAAATTGTATTGTCATGTAACATTCCAACAATGAGTATCAGATGGATTATTATCTTGTGATAATGTTTTTCAGAATGGCTCACCATGGTAGTCATGTTGACTATTAATGACTATGATGCCCATGTTGACTATAGCTGGCCATGTTAACAAAAGGCAACCATATTTGACATCTGTTAATGTATATATTATAGACTCTAAAATAGTCAAACACATTTACTTTGATTTCTTATCACATTGTGATAAGGTTTGTCATAATGTGATGTTGGATATATTTCTTCAGCATTAGGATCGCAAAAAATAAAACCCTAATGTTATTATAACCCCAAGGGATGAGTAAACCCATGAGACTAATATTATAAACCCTAGGGATTAAAAAACTAAGGGATTAACATTATAAACCATAGGGATTATAAACCCGAGGGATTAATATTATAAAACCAAGGAATCAATAAACCCAATGGATTAATATTATAAACCAAAGGGATTAAGAAATCCTAATTTTTTTAATGTTGAGAGGTGACATTAACTAAATTGCGATGTAATGTAACATTGGGACAATAAGTATCAAATTAATTGTCATGTTGCGAAAATGTTTGCCACAATCCAACATTGGATTGATTTTTGTAGCATGCAAACATCACAATACAAAGCCTTATTGTATTGTCATAATGTAATTTTGAAAAACTGTAATGTAATGTAAGGTTCCAACAATGATTTTCATTGTGTTTGTCACACTATGATAATGTTTTTTAGAATGCAACATTGGATAGATTTATGCACCATTCAAACGTCACAACATCAAACCCTAATATTTTAATAAACCTAAGGGATTTGTAAGCTTGAGCACTTAATATTATAAACCCTAGGGATTAAAAAGCCAATCAATTAATATTATAAACCCATGCCATTAATATTATAAAGCCAAGGAATAAATAAAACCTCATTTTGTAACGTTGAGAGGTGACAATGAATAAATTGCAATGTAATGTAACATTGCGACAAAGAGTATCATATTAATTGTTATCTTGCAACAATGCTTGTCAGAATGAAAGATTGAGTTGATTTTTATCCCATGCAAATGTCACAATACAAAGCCTTATTATAGTGTTGTAATGTGACATTGAAATATTTGTAATGTAATGTAAGGTTCCACGAATGATTATCAAATTTCTTGTCACATTGGGGCAATTCTTATCAGAATGCGACGCTGCATGCATTTATGCACCATTCAAATGTCACAGCATCCAACCCTAATGTTATATCAGATATTATAAACCCTAAAAATATAAAACCAATATTATAAACCCTAACATTAAACCCAATATTATAACCATAATATTAAACCCAATATTACAAACCCTAATATTTAAACAACCATTATAAACACTAGTATTCTAATGTGGCAATGCAACCCAAGGAATTTCATATTGGGTTTCATAAAACCAATATGTAAACCAATACTAAAAGCCCTGATTTTAAACCATAATTTTGTAATCTTGAGAGGGGAAATTGAATAAACTGTAATATAATGTAACATTATGACAATGAGTGTGATATTCATTGTTATATTACGATAATGTTTGTCACAATGGTTCACCATGGTATTCATGTTGACTATTGTTGAGTATGATGCCCATGTTGACTATAGTTAACCATGACAACAAAATTCAACCATATTTAACATGTGTTAATGTCAAAATACTATAAACCCTAAACCACATTTTCTTTGATTGCTTGTCACATTGCAACAATGTTTGTCATAATGCGACATTGGATATATTTCTTCACCATTCAAATGGAACAATATTAAACACTAATGTTATGATTAATCCAATGGATCATTAAACCCAAGGGACTAATATTATAAACTATAGGGATTAAAAACCCAATGGAATAATATTATAAGCCATAGGGATTATAAACCCAAGGGATTAATATTATAAACCCAAGAAATTAATAAACCCAAGGGATTAATGTTATGAACCCAATTGATTATAAACCCTAATTTTCTAATGTTGAGAGGAAACATTAAATAAATTGCGATGTAATGTAATATAGTGACAATGAGTATTAAATTAATTGTCCCTTTCTTTTGTAAGTCAATACATAAGCCTTATATTACAATATAACCATAGAGTAAATCATAACTAGATGGTCTGCTAGATTGGAAACCAGACGAACTGCAGTAAAAGATAGTCTTGACCACACATTTAACCCGACATGTGATAAGGTTTTTATGTCTTTGACATCCCTTATATAATTTTGTAAAGTAACTTTACTATTTTCAAAATTAACTTTACTACTAGTGTTGCTTATCAATTTACCACTTGAAGGTGGTATGTCTATAAGTCTATCTTCTAGTTTTGGGCTTACAGACTTACATATCACCATATTACTATTATCTGGCCTAGATAGCCATATGAAAAAACAAAGAAAAAAAGGAAATAGACTTGCGATCATTTAACTACAGGCATTGATGTTACTTCCACCACACCTACTCTAGTTGAAGGTGTTGTTTTTTCCACTAGAGTTTCTACAACTGCCATCATTTCTCCTTGAGTCACCGGTTGCTTGTCTCTTACTCCAGTTACCTCCTCAACATGATATTTCATGAGTTGGGTCAAATCTCCCAGTTCTTGCCCCAATGTGATATCCAAGTTATGGATTTATTTCAAGTAGATGGAGAACATATTATTCATGTCTCTAATTCTTTCATCTTGCAAACACTCTATATTGACCACCCTTTTGAGTGATTCCTCTACAACTTGTAACCTCTTCTTAATTTCTTTCAGTTGGAGTTGGTTCCCCATTAGTCTTCTAGTTCTATCCTCCGTTTCCTCCTCCTGCAACTTCCCTACTAAGGTTTTGACATTCCACGCCATCTCCAATGTTTTATGATACACCATTGATCGCATTCAGGATTTCCTAGTGTCAATAATATAGACAAATTCTTCTTCAATTTTTCTATCTAGAACATTCCTACACAGGCACCTAACCTCATTCTTCCAAATTTCAAAAAAAATATTTCCCTTTCTTTGGGATAGTCGCATGGTAACTTATTGCGACCTCCATCACTACATCCTCCATCATCATCCTCTATTAGCTGCTGAGCGTTGGGCCTCCACGCATGGCCTACCCCTCAACTTACCACCAACATTTCATCCCTTCCCCATTACTATCTTGGAAGCATTAATTATCAAATTACTAGACTCTCCCTCACTACAATGCCTCCTTCTATTCTTCTGCCTCATCTCTAGACAGCCTATGTGCCTTCTAGCCTTCTCATATAAAGGAAACATCTAGAATAGGTCATACCGCATATCAAATAGGTCATGTCTAATTGTAGAAACTTTTGCATACCTATGATGTTACAGTACAATCGTGCGAGGTTGGAGGCCTCTTAATCCTTATTCATATCTTCACTCAGTCTATGCAGGATCATCATTTCCATAGTCTTGTTTCAGTACAACTCCCCTTTTGGATTCATACTTCTCCACTGCTCATGCCATTATTTCTAATTAATGCTTCCTCTCGACAAATGATCGCTTGAAACTAAGTTCCTCTCCTTCCCATCATCGACCACTATTTCCTTCATATATTGTAGACACATGCCTCCTCTCTCTTCCCTATGATCCGCTACTTGTCCTAGCATGATAATCATTATGCATTGATATCGCCACGTTGGTCTCTACCCTGATCCTGTCCCACCCCTTGTATATCTATCCTCCCTTCTGATGTGGAGTGATCATGTTCTACCTGTGCTCCATAGTATCCCTTTAGTTGTCCCTCCAACAGGCCCTCCTATCCCACCTAAGTAATCCACCTAGCACTCTTGATCAGGTGCTCAGTATTTAGCTGAAAAATCAAAGTTATCATATTGGCTTAAAAACTATAGGATTGCATTCGTCTCGTCAAGACAATCACAACACAATTTGTTTCATCGAAACTGGAGTTTGGATGAAGGAGAAAAGACCTGTTGTTTATTTTCCTAAATAGCTAAAAGAATTGCGGAATGGGACAGAGTGATGACATGGAAGTCCAATCAGCAAGGAGAATCTTCTTCAATTTTCACCCAATGGGGCTCTGACAAGTGTCACCTCCGGATTCACCAGTTTGATTGTGTGAAGGTGAAATTGCCTAGTTGGCTCCAAGGTGGAATTTGAATTTGTTTTTATTTAGATATTGTTATATATTATATATAGTTATTATTTATATTATATATTTTTTACATGTATCTATATATATATATAATATATATATATATATATATATATATATATATATATATATATATATATATATATATATATATATATATTATTTATTTATTTAAATATTAAACATTAATTATTAAATTCCGCATATTAAATCAAATTTCAAAAGTCACATATATCCAAAGTTGAATGGCGCATATATTATGGTAAAAATATATGGGTTGGGCGGAGGCGTGTTTGAAGCCGTAACCTCCCCCACCCGAATTACATGCTTTTACTGTTGGACAACCAACAAAAGGTTTGAAAAACATTGTCGTGAACTTGTATTTAATATTGTAGTTAAGTCTGACAGCAGGGGTGGTGGGAGCCAGCCTTGCAGGCCAACCCCCACCCCATGCAACCACAAGTGCATCACTGAGGGCCAGTGAATGGATAAGTGCTTGGTGCTAATCACGTTTAAATTAAACTAACTCCTTTCAGGACTTAATTAAACCCACTTAAAGTTTGGATTAAGTTGGCCAGGGATTTGGTGGTATGCCAAATTCGGTGGAAACTGCCAGTTTTTGAGGACTTAACTGGATTCTCTCCAGATTTAGTGGGGATTCCTAGGAAACATTGAATGCAGAATAAGTTGAGGAATTTTTTACCAAATTGAGCTCAGAAAGAAGTGTTATTGGTGAATTTGGACACTTTGAACACATTGGTGCAGGTATCAGGAGTCATAGAGCTTTGTAAATAGCATTCTTTCCACATTGAGCTAATATAGAGGCCCAAGCCATGGAAGATGGACCAAGGAGATGTAGTTCAGGAGTGGTGAACTCCTTCATCAAAAAAATGCGTTAAGGTGTCTCTTTGATGGTTTGCTTCACTATACATGTTTGCTATTCATTACTAGTTTTTGAAGTTATTTTGCTCATAAATGGCTTGTTTAACTTAAGGAAATTTACCTGTTTGTAAGCACCAACAACTAAGGAAACCTCAACACAAAAAGAAAGAAGAAAGAACATGTTTATAAATATATAATTGTTATTAGCACAATAAAACTAATCATACAAAAACATATCAAGTTGGTATCAGAGCCGAAGGTTGAGTTTCTTGATTCCTTAAGTTTGTGTAATTAGGATTTTAATGGTTCAAAATTGTGATGCTTACAAGGTTAAAGTTGTAGAGAGTAGAAGGGAAGTTATTTTTTTCAACTCTTAAGGTAATTCCCAGAATAAGAAGAGCCACAAGGCCACAATCTACGCCACCCAAAGTTCCAATTCTAGATGCACTTGAAATTCCTCAATTTTTGCCTTCAATTGAGATTGAAGAGGTACAGTTAGTACAAATTTATGAGCCTGAATCCATAGCCATTATGTCTGGAGAAAGAGAGCCTAAAGGTCCCTCTTCAGAAGAGGAAGAATTCAAGAAAGCTTCCTATAATTTGACTGAGATGCTTAAAGTCCTTTATGAGGAGAGGAATACCAGAATGGTTGGAGAGAGTTCTAAACCTCCACATGGATAAGGAAGCTTAGAGGAAAAAAAATATGAGAAAAAGGATTCCAAAGGGAATCGTGAAAATACACCTCCTTCTCCACCATCCTCATCATATCCATCATCTCACACAACATCATCTTCCACTACCACCATTGAAACTGCCCATACTCATACCAAAACCCCAAAAGCAAAAACTCCATTACTGAAATTGGACATTAAATTCAAACTTCTCATGTAAAATGGAGAGGTGAATGTAGAAAAGTTAGACAATTGGACTCGACAGTTGGAGGTATACTGCAAAATTTAAAACCTTCAAGAAGACGGCATAAAGATCCAGTTGGCTTCACTAAGTCTAGAACGAGCTGCACTAGTTTGGTGGGAAGCAAAGGCTCAAGAGGAAATGAAAATCCATGGTAAGATATCCATCACTTGGGTTGAATTTGTTTCTGCAATTAAAAGACATTTTTATCCTTTAGCCTATATGCAAAAATCCATTATGAGTTTCCAAACAGTCCAAGATTATACAAATGAGTTTAGAAAAAGGGCTTTGTCATAAGCAGTGAATTTCAATTCCCAAGATACACTATTGAAATATATTGGGGGTTTACATTATTATTTGAAACATACTATCCTTATGTTTAACCCAAACAATTTAGATGAGGTATGTGTGCAAGCCACACACCTTCAATCTAGAGGAAATAACATTCAGGAAGAGGGTAGTAAGAGGAAGTCATTCAAGGGTAAGGAGAACGAAAAGGGTGGAAAATGGAAGTGAAAGAAGAATGCATGTGTGAAGAAAGAAGGGGAGAAAATTACATGCAAACACTATTCCAAAGGGTCGCATGATGAAGCCCACTGTTGGAAACTGCATGCCAAATTAAGGCCTAAGAAACAAAACAATAGTGGAAAACAAAAGACGTCAGTTACCACACAACATGACCTTGGTTCAGATTATGGTGATCAGACCAAGATTTCAGCCATGGTTACAAAAGCAAAATAAACGGTTGCAAACACTAGTTCATCACATAGTCAAAACAACACTCCAAATGAAGAGTCAAGAATAGAGTTGTTTCATGTTAGAGTGATTTCAAGTCATACAAATGTTGATGCATTATTTGATAGTGGGTCACAATCAAACTTGATTTCATAAGACTTCGTTAAAAAACTAAACCTTGAAACTATACCTCATCATAAGCCATATCCATTGGGTTTGATAGTAAACAATGCAAACTTACAGGTTACAAGGAAGTGTTTATTCATGTTCACCATCACTGAAGAGTTCATTGACGAATTTGAGTTAGATGTAGTTCCACTTGACATCTCAGGAATCATTTTGGGTAGTCCTTATTTGTATGATAGAAAAGTAGTATTTTATCACCATGACGACAAATACATATTGCTCAAGAATCGGGTGGAGTACATAGCGAGATCCCATCCCAAAAAGTTGAATATTTCTTTGGTTAATGCAGGGCAGATGAAGAGACTAGTAAGTCCAAGTAAAAGCCTTTTGATTGTCATGATCAAGAAAAAGAATGATATTGATTATGAATCTTTTGAAGGTTGTGATGATAAATTGAAATCTAATATTTTTGATGCGGTAAGCAAGCATGGTGATATGTTTCACAAACCAAAGGGGTTACCTCTGAAGAGGGGAATTCAACATGAGATTCAATTGCAACGGGATGTTCCACTTCCGAACATTGGTATGTATTTCATGTCGATTATGGAGAGTTTGGAAATCAAAAATAAAATTCAAGAATTGCCGAGCAAATGTATCATATGGCCATCTACTTCGCCATGTGGTTTGTCCATTGTCTTGGTGTCAAAGGAGGATGACACTTGGCCCATGTGTGTAGATTTCTGTGCACTGAACAAAATCGCGGTAAATAGTCATTATCCACTCCCAAGAATTTATGATTTTCTTGATCAATTGAGGCATGCAAAGTATTTCACTAAGTTATATTTACAAAGTGGTTATCATTAAGTTAGGATATTTGAAGAAGGCAGTTGGAAAACTACATTTAAAACTAAACAAGGATTGTTTGAGTGGTTGGTTATGCCTTTCGGTCTTACAAATGGTCCAACTACTTTCATGAGAGTAATGAATGAATAATTGAGACCATTTCTAGATGATTTTGTCATTGTCTACTTAGATGATATCATCATATTCAACAAATCAAGAGATGAACATGTCATGAATGTAAACAAAGTACTCGATGTCTTGAGAAAAGAACATTTGTTTTTAAATATGTCGACGTGCGAATTTGGTAAGGCTTTTTTGGTGTATTTAGGACACATTATTGGAAGAGGTGAACTAGAGATAAACCCCTCTAAGGTTTAGGTCATTTTGAATTGGCCCAAACCCAATACAGTTATAGAGGTAAGAAGATTTTTGGGGGTAGCACAATATTGGAGAAAGTTTATTGCTAATTTTTCTTCCATTGCATCTCCATTACATGCATTGATAAGTGTGAAGAAAGTCTTCCATTGGGGAGATGTACAGCAGAAAGCATTTGATGATTTTAAGCAAAAGATAAGTTCAGCACTGATATTAGCACTTCTGGATCTTAGACAAACACTCAAGATTCAAACGGATGCAAGCGCTTATGTCATGGGAGTAGTTCTATTGAGAATGGTAAGCCTATTTCATTTCATTCTGAAATTTTTAATGGAGATGCAACTAACTATCCCACATATGACAAAGAACTTTATGCATTGGTACAAAGTGTTAAGAAATGGAAGCACTATTTGATGGGGAAGAAGACCGTCATCCATACTGACCATCAACCATTACAATATTTACATCCAAATTCAAAGCTACAGTAGTCACGACATTTCATATGGATGGGTTTTCTACAACAATTTAATTTGGTTATCAGGTATAAAAAGGGAATCTACAATAAGGTAGCTGATATGATTTCAAGCTCTATTATAAATTCATTTATTATACTCAAGCATAATTCTCTTTTGCATGAAAGTTTCATAGAACAAAAGAAAATGATAGTGACTTTCAAGAAGTATATGCAAGCTTGAGTCAAGGAAACCAAACAGAAGAGTTGGATTATAATGTACATAACAGTTTGTTGTATCACTTGGGAAAGTTGTTTCTTCCATAGGGAGAAAGAAATAGTATCATAAGAGAGGCACACACTTCATTGATTGCTAGACACTTTGGTGTAGGAAAGACATTAACAAATATTCAAAGGTATTTTTATTGGACACGCATGTTGGACAATGTTTCACGTTTCATAAGAGGATGTTCTTTATCTGCTACAGGTAAGCCTAGTAATAGGAAAATTGGTTTATACACTCCACTTCTAGTACCTTCATGTCCATGGGAGAGTATCTCAATGGATTTTGTAGGAGGTCTTCCATTGTCAAGGAAAGGTCATGATTACTTGTATGTAGTTGTAGAAAGGTTCAATAAGATGTGCATACTAACACCATGTAAAAATAAAATTATAGCTAAACAAACAACTCATATTTTCTTTCAAAACATTTGGGTTCATTTTGGTCTTCCCACTTCTATTGTAAGTGATTGAGATGCTTGACTTGTTGGGAATTTTTGGTCAAATTTATGGGACATGATGGACACAAAGTTGAAGAAGAGTACAACCTTTCATCCACAAACAGATGGACAAACTGAGGTGGTCAATGGAACAATTATTCATCTTCTTAGAGGATATTGGAGCAAACATCCCAAGTTGTGGGATGAACAGTTACATTACATACAACATGCATACAACAGGGCAAAGAATTCTTCCACAAACACATCACTATTTGAGGCATGTTATGGATACTTGCCAAGAACGCCATTAGACTTCATCTTTGAGAAAAATGTTTCTATCGAAGGTCATAGTGACATTGATAAGGCAAGGAAGTTCATAGAGAAAATTCAATTGATACATTATACATTGCAAGAACATCTTGAGAAAATTCAAAGAAACTACAAGTCAAGGCACGACAAACACTGGATTGATCAAAAATTTCAAGTTGGTGACGAATTTTGGTTATATATTAGCAAAGAGAGACTTCAAGGGGAAGGTAAAAAGCTGACACCAATCCGTTATGCCTTTTAAAATTCTGGGAAAGATTGGTAATAATGCATTCAAGCTTGATTTGCCTCCTTACATGCAAATATACTCTGTTGTTAATGTTGAGAATTTGAGATTCTTTGAGCCTCCTTTGATTGATGATTAAGGAGAGCATGTTCACCTACCATCAATAGTTGATTTCTTGCCAGAATATCTAGATGAGCTTCATCAAGATCTCCTACTTGACAAAAGAACCAGAACATCAAAGAGAGAAGATGTCGAATACCTTAGAGTGGGACTGAAGGGACAAAAGCCTTCAAAGCCAAATGGTTGCAAACCAAAAAGGTGAGGGAGTTTTACCCTCACTTGCTGAACAATTGATTGTATCGTTTGGGGTCCAAAAGGCTTCTAGCTGGGAGGAATGATCATTTGCTTAATATTTAGCTCAAAAATCAAAGCTCTCAGATTGGATTTAAAGCTATAGGAATGTGTCCATCTCATTAAGACGATCTCAATGCAATTTGTTTCACCAAAACTGAAGTCTAGATGGAGGAGAAAAGGCCTGCTGGTCGTTCTCCTAAACAACTAAAAAATTGCAGAATGGGATAAAATGATGACATGGCAATCCAGTCAGCAAGGGGAATCTTCTTCAGTTTTCACCCAATGGGGCTGTGACAAGTGTCACCTCCAGATTTGCTAGATTGGCCGTGTGAAGGTGAAATTGCCTAGTTGGCTCCAAGGTGCAATTTGAATTGTTTTTATTTAAATCTTATTATATATTTATATAGTTATTATTTATATTATATATTTAACCATATATATATAATATATATA
Organism: Pinus taeda; assembly: GCA_000404065.3. NCBI lineage: Eukaryota > Viridiplantae > Streptophyta > Pinopsida > Pinales > Pinaceae > Pinus > Pinus taeda. The sequence goes on along the minus strand of APFE031395981.1, from coordinate 83,403 downwards.
TATATATATATAATATATATATATATATATATATTATATATATATATATATTAATTACACATTAATTATTAAATTCCACATATTAAATCAAATTCCAAAATTTGCATATATCCAAAGTGGAATGGTGCATATATTATGGTAAAAATATATCGGTTGGGCAGAGGCAGATTTGAGCCTATAATCTCCCCCACTTGAATTCCACGCTTTTACCAGTGGAAGGTTTGAAACACATTACTACAAAAATGTATTTAACATCCCAGTTAAGTCTAATGGCGGGGGTTGTGGGAGCCAACCCTGCAGACTAGTCCCCACCCCATGCAACAACAAGTATGTGACCGAGGACCAGTGAATGGATAAGCGCTTGGCACTAATCACATTTTAATTAAAATAATTTTGTTTAATACTTAATTACACCGGCTTAAATTTCAGATTACGTTGGTGACATATTTGGCAACACACCAAATTTGGTAGAAACTGCTAGTTTTGGCGGACTTAACTAGAGTCTCTCCATATTTAGTGGGGATTCCTAGGAAAAAAATGAATGTAGCATAACTTGAGCAACTTTTGACCAAATTGAGCTCAGAAAGAAGTGTTCTTGGCTAATTTGGACATTCTGAACACATTGGTGCATGTATCAGGAACCATAGAGCTTTGTAAATGGATTTTTTGCCACATTGAGCTAATACAGAGGCCCAAGCCATGTAAACTGGACCAAGGAGATGTAGCCTACGAGGGGTGAACTCCTTCATCAAAACACCTTGTTGATGTGTCTCTTTGATAATTTGTTGCATTGTACAAGTTTTCTTTTCATTACTAGTTTTTGAAGCTACTTTTCTCATGAATGCCTTGTTTAACTTAAGGAAATTTACCTATTTGTAAGCACCAACAACTAAGGAAAAATCAATACAAAAAGCAAGAAGCAAGCACATGTATATAAATCTATAATTTTTATTAGCACAACAAAACTAATCATAAAAACATCGATCAACTCTCCACCCTTACATTTTCCACTTTGTCTACCAACTCATTAGCCGAGCATTGTACCAAGGTGAACTCCATTGTTTTCAACTCCTCCATGTGGCTCTAAATACTTTGGATTATCTGGGAGAGGTGCCAATTATTCGTGAATTTTTTCAAGTGAGTGCCACATTACAACCAACATGCCTCCTTCCAATATTACATTTAACATTCTTTCCCAACGTGACATTTCTAGCCCATTCTCCAGGGGTTGGAATTAGGTTGCATTATTCGTAGCCTGACCCATATTGGTGAAATATAGACTTTGAATGTTACGAGTCCAACCTCGAATTATCCCTCCTTCCCCTGCCTTGCTTGGGTTTCCCATAGACTCCCCATCAAAGTTTAGTTTCAAAAAACCCTCCCGGGGGGCCTGCCACAATGTAGAGCCCAACTTTATGTAGCCTTCTCTGGATCTGTGGGTCATACCACTAAGGTAATCTAGGTCAAAAATTTTTGGAATTATTACTTCCTAAGGGGAGGGTTGTTCCTCTAAGGTTTTAATTATTTTGCTATTGATCATCTCCTTAAGTTGATGGCAAATTTCTTCCATCCAGTTTGCAACTAAGATATTTTTGTCACGAAATATTCATTGGTTTCATTCCTTCTAGATTCACTAGAGGATGAATCCCATAATTAAATTCCAGGTCATATTCACCACATCATTCTTATTAAATTGCATCTACCATTTTATTAATAGTTTCTTGTATACTTTACTTATTTATATATGTGTTTCTATAGATAATAGCCAACCACTCCCATAGAGATTCAGTGTAGCTGATAGTGTTCAAAAGGTGATTAAGGCTTTATTTTTCCCTCTCACGTAGGCAACACCAATATGGACCTCTCATTCTGTGCTTTACTAGATTTTCCTAGATAAAACCTTCCTGTACAAAATTAATGACAACAAAATTTTAATTTATGGCCAGTGCGAGGCCACCGAGACTTTTCTCTATGATGCATCATTGAATTTATTATATTGATGTCTGAGATATGCCTTGCCTTCATTCAGTTTGAACTCATCCCCCTCTCTTTGTCCACATCAAAGTTGGTCCTCGTTACCATTCCCTAGGACTTTCCTTTTGCTTAGTTCCACTGTAATACCTTGGATGCTCGAATCCCCCAGGTCTTCCTGGTAAAATATTTTTAGGTTCTATCTTCTCCATTTTTTATTTTCTAATCCTTGAGCCCATAATTGGTGGACCTCCTTGTACCCCTGTCTCTTTGTGGCTACATGTATATCCCACAATTCACATCTATTTAATTTCAGTTGTTGGTTCCAGGCATCCTCCAAGAATAAAGAATCCTTTCCATTTCTTATTTCCCAAAAATAATGTTGTTGTATGCTTTCTCTATTTTTCCATGTTAGGTTTCATATACATGACCCCTGGATTGAACTTGTGAGCCTTACTAAGTCTTTTATTTGGTAATTAGAGGGAAAAATTTACTTTCCATAGTTTTGACGTTGGATTCTTCCCTCCTTTTAGCCATCTCCCCCACAATTTGGCACCATTTCTTTTGTTTTTTAATCTCTAGGTCCCGAAGCCCTAAGCTTCCTAGACTTTTCAATTTGTATACCATGTCACAAGCCACCAACTCCCATTTTCATTTTTCCTTTGCCACTTGCAACAAAAAATTTCTTTGGACCTCCCTTATTTTTTTAAGCACTCCTTTATGCGTAGGTAGAATGGATAATGTATTCCTTGGGATAGCCTAAATCACCGCCTTTACTAGAACTAGACAAACTAACAAGTTTAGTGCTCTCACCATCCATATTTTGACCCTATCTTCAAGGCTAGATATTACTCTCTCCTAGTTAGATTTCTTCCAAGAATTCACTGTTAGGGGGACCCCTAGATACATAAAAGGGAGGGGTTTCCTTTGGAACCCTAAAATAGTTGATAGGTTTCTCTAGATAGAAATTTGTGTGTTAAAAGATAAAATCATAGACTTAGATTGGCTTAACTCCTTACCTGACACCACCATGAAGGTGTCCAGAATGACTTTATAATTAGGAGCCTCATTTGATGTAGGAATGCCATGAAGCATGTTATCATCCAAAAATTATTGGTTAGTATTATCTTGGAAACCTCATGCAGCTTAAGTCCCTTTCTATCTCCTTCTCTGTTGGTCGCTCCAATCACCCTCCCTAGCCCTTCCATCATTAAGATAAGTAGGAAGGGAGACAATGGGTCACCCTGAAAAATTCGTCTGGATGGAAAGAAAGGTTTTGATGGGGATCGAGTAATAAGAATTGAAAAATTGGGTGATGAGAGCATTACCATAATCTATTTTATTTACTGTTCCTCAAACTCAAATGCTTCTAACACCAATTCCATGTATTCCCAACTGATCTTATCATATTCCTTAGATAAATCTAATTTCATGATCATACTAGCCTTTTTCTGGGTCTTTAGTGAATAAGATACTTCACGCAACAAGATAGCATTTTCCAGTCTGTCTCCCCTCAAGAAGGCCCAATTTTTCCTCAAATATCATATATGGGAGAATTGTTTTCATATGATTGGCTGCTACTTTGGAGATAATTTTGTATAAGAGGTCGTAAAGGGATATCGACCTGAACATTTCTAGGGTGCTGGCTGAGTTTTCCTTGGGAATAAGGGCTATAATAGTCAAATTGAAGGCTTTGAGAATCATTTTTGACTCCTGCGAATCTTGAACCACCTGATATGTATCATATTTTACTATTTCCCAACAAGATTTAAAAAAATCAATAGTAAATCCATTCGGCCCAAGGGCTTTTCCATTAGCCATTTCATGCACTGTCAGGGCCACTTCATCCATGGAGACTGAATTGTTTAATTTCTTGTTTTGATCTTCTGTGATCAACTTTTGGATATGCCTCAAAATTCTTGGGATATTCTCTCATCTCTTCACTTGGGGTTCTTCTGCTATATTTTGGAAGTGTCGGACCAAGACCTCTTCAATGTCTTGATGAACTTTGAAGGTTTTCCGCTTCTCATCATTTATTTTAAGGATTTTATTTGATTTTCTATGTTCTATTGTTGAATAGTGAAAGAACTTAGTGTTTCTCTCACGCTCCCTGAGCCATAACACTCAATATTTTTGTCTCCATAGAATTTCCTCCTATTTACAACTATCTTCCCACTTCCTTAGTAGCTTCATTTCTCTTCCCTTTCTTTCCTTTGAGTAACCCTCTAACATCAACCTTTGTTTCCTTTTCGCTTGAAAGATGTTCCCAAATTATGTCTTGTTCCACTACTTTCATTTAAGCTTGATGCATTTTAAACTTTCCCATAACATATACGTTTTAGAACCTCTTAATGGGATATGTTCCTCCCATGATCCTTTGATATTCTCGATAAACGCATGGTAGTCAAACCAAAAGGATTAAAATCTAAAAGGCCTATTTTTGGGGGTGCCTAACAATGGTATCATTAAAATCATTGGCCAATTGTTAGAATCCTCACATGGAAGGATAGTTTCTATTGCATCTACCCCTCTCATTAGAAAATATTATAAAACTAAAAACCTTTTAATTATGGATGCAACTTGATGTTTCCCTCTTGCTTATCACTCCATATAAAGAATCCATTAAGAGTTTCCATGTCAATGAGGGTGGTCACATCAATGAATTCCTTGAATGCTTCAACATCTCTATCTACTTGTATTTGGCCTCCTTTATTTTCTAATAGATAGGTTATCATATTAAAGTCTCCCCCCAGAACCCAAGGGAGGTGCACTTTACTTATTTTTATTTTACTTAGATCTTGAAGGAGTTTGATCTTCTTCTCAATTGTTTGAGGCACATAAACATTTGTAAAAACCAATGTACATGCAGTCCTTATAACTTGCATTTATACATATAAGTACAATTTTGTTTTGTCTGATTCGAGTAAGATCAATGATTGGAGATTCTAGCAAATTACCAGACCCCCCACCAAACTCTATGCTTCCACCTCCACCATATCATACCTTCTCCCTAATTTCCTACTTAATTCCTTGATTTTCTTTACAAAGAAATTTGACTCTTGTAAGAAAAATATATCAGGTTGTTCCATTTAAATAATTTTACTAATAAAACATTATTTCCTAACGTTACTAATGCCTCTTATATTCCATGTTAAAACTTCCATGATTTAACTACGGTTAAGAGTGGGCGAGCTTAGCACTCTCATCGTACCTGAGTTGATTACCCTAGCTCTAAGCTCCTTGAGGGCGACATTGGCTGACTTTGTCCTTCTATTTTGATGGCTATGTCGTGGTGCTAAAACCGTCTGAGATCCCATTGCTTTCACTCCCAAATCAGATATTTCTTGATGTCATGTTTTATGGCACTATAATTTCGTCTCTTCTTTCATTAGGTATAGATATTGGATTCTATCCATTTTCTCCACATTGATAGCATCTAGTCCATGTTTTATCACCCACTCCACCATATACTGGAGGTCGATTCCCTCCCACTCTATTATTTCCAGCAGTTTTGGGTCCTCTATTCCTAACTTGCTTGGGGTCATTTTTGCACCTCCCTCAAAATCCTTTGATAGATTAGGCATATCTCCCTATTGTCCAATATCCTCGATTGGCTGCAACATTTCTTCCTCTTTCCCTTCTCCTTTTTGCTCCTTATCCTCTTCATCCTCCCCTGGCCCTCTGGGATTTATTCGAATATGAATTCAAATTTATTTCTCTGAGATTTTTGCCCCCGTGATTTCTTTGTTATTGTCTTCTATTAGGTCTTCCACTTGGAGTGGGTTTGACAAAACTATTTGCATCTTTTTGGTCTATTCCTTTTCTCTTTTCATCCATTTTAATTAACAAGAATTCCCTTATAGGTGTCCATGTTCATGGCATCTCTTGCATCTAAAATGGATCTGCTCATAGTCCACTAGTTGTAACCAAAATTTGTCTTAGAACTCTAGTTTGACTACCTCAGGAAATTGCCCGAAGACATCCATTTCTACGCATACTTTTGCATACAATATATATCTTCCTTGTAAATTTGCTTCTAAAATTTTAATAAATTTTATGGGAGTGTCTTCTATTAGTTTTAGAGTTGTAGGGAGCCAATAGTCTGAGGGAAGGGAGTAAAACCTAACCCAAACTGTGATGCATCTAAATGTTTCCTTCTTTGGGGTGTAATTCCCCATCCAAGGCCTCATGTATAAACTAGTTGATGCAAAAAAATAGGGACCACCATCAAATATTCTATCTCTATCTTCCATATTTGAAAATTATCACCATAACAAAACCCTTAGACCCTAGATGTAATTCTATTTCTCCTTGTGGTTTCCAATGATGCTTGATCCAATCACACAAGCCTTTTTATGTGGGCCAAAGGCCCATAAACTTGCATATGACAACATATGACCTCATTCGCTCCCTAATGCCTAGGTCTTGGGATCAAATCAATGTAGTTGGGATCACATGATCAATGATTAATGTAGTTGGGACAACATATAAGGTCAAAAGGCTTACATGACCCTGTCGAGCCTTTTGACCTTTTATGTTGTTGTTAGTCTATTTTCTTTGCTTTTGGGCCCCTGTCTTGATTTCTTCTTTGTCCTTTCCCACCTATTTCTATCGATCCTTAGAAATTCTCTAACATAACTTCTATATGTGCACTGAATCCCATCTTGAGTACCTTCCCTTTTTTCGTTACCACATTCTGATAGTAAGGAGCCTCACTCTCTCTTACTCTGAAAACCACCTGTGTTAGACCCTAGTTCCTATTGCTTAGAAACCCTCGCTTCTCCCCAAATATCAAATTACTTTTCATCATGTGACAATGTTTGTCATAATCCAATGCCATATTGGTTTTTGTAGCACACAAACATCACACGAAACCCTATTTTAGTGTCACAATGTGACGTTGAAGAAATTGCAATGTAATGTAAGGTTCTGACAATGATTTCCATATTCCTTGTAACATTGTCGTAATGATTGTTACAATGCAACATTAGATAGATTTATGCACCATTCAAACAACACTACCTTAAACCCTAATGTTATTATAAATCCAAGGGACTAGTAAACCCAAGGAATTAATATTATAAACCCTAAGGATTAAAAACCCAAAAGATTAATATTATAAACCCAATGAATTAATAAACCCTAAGATTAAATATCATATGTTTAATATTTTAAACCCTAATATTAATATTACCTTAAGATTAATATTAAAGCCCGAGATAAATAGTATAAACTTTTGGATTAATATCATAAATCCTAAAATTAATATTATAAACCCTTAATAAATATTAAAACTAATGTTTATATTATAAACCTTAATATTATAAAAACCTAAGATTAATAAAATATTTATTATCTATATTTCTCTTTCCTATCATGTAGTTTGAAAAATTAAAATTCCAATCAATTTAATACTCCAAACTTTTTAAAACACCTTCTTATTTAAATAATCTAACAAATCAAAAATCAAGTAAAAATATAAATAATTTTATCAAACATATAGATTATTTTGAATTAAACAAAACCCTTGCCTTACTACATAAAAATCTAATAACATAATTGTCTTTTTTCCAAGTTAGGGATGTTGACTTGTGGATTTTTTTATTTTTACTTTATTTTTTTTATTTCATGTGAGAGGAATATTTTTCATTATATAAAGTCTTTTGTGGCTGTGATTTCATGAGGGAAAAAATTATATAACTATACAAAATAACAACAAAAATTATATAAGTATACAAAAAATTAAACACTTTTATTAAATGAAATTTTGTTAACTAAATTTTTAATTATACATTTTCATTAATCATAATACAATTTGTTAAAAAAATTAACAATACTACATATAATATAATGAGTCATTTTTATTTAAATGGTTAAATATTACCTTATTTGAATGTTAAATACCTTATAAAAATATATAATTATTATTTACAGTTAATTAAAATTAATTTATAAAAGAAGAAAGACATTAATTTTTATATCGGAAAATAATTAAAATATATAAATTTAAATATATATAAAATAATTTATATTTTTTTCTGGAAGAAAAATTGATAAATACACACATAATGAACTTAAAACTAAAAATTTCATGACATTACTATTACTATAATGTTACTATAATATAATGTTTCAAGAGATAAAACTCAAAATAAATTCTAAATATAAATTTCTAAAGTTTATAATATATTGTATCAAAACTATTATATCAATTAATTAATTAATTAATGTACACCATTCATATAAATATTATTTATATAAAAATTAATCACTAAACATATATAACATATATTTAATTGTAAATTATTTTTAATAAATGAATGTGTTTTTAATCATATTAATATAAATATTATGAAACATTTTCAAACATTGACTATGTTCTTCCATGGTTTGATTATGTCATCATATTGACTCTAGTTATGTTAAGCATGACATTTGTGATTAACTATAGGCATGTTGATCATGATTACGTATAGACACCAAGGTTAACTAATGTTGACTAAGGAAGACTATGACTGAACAATATTGACTATCATTGACTATGGTTAACATATAGTTCATTAAGGTTGATAATAGTTGGCTATTTCTACATTGAATGTAAAGGTTAAATATTCTTGACTATGTAATCATGATTACTCTTGATATATGTTTATGGTTAATTATATGCATGCTAAAAATAATTCCGATCATTAATCATGATTGAACATGATTTTCGCATTGGTTATATTTGACAAAATCAATTATGGATATGATGTGTTAATGTTTAAATTAATATATTATTAATGTGAAAATTTATATATCAATATATTAATCTATTGTTATTATTATTATATTATAAATTTATTCAACTTCAAATAACATTATTAAGTTTAAAATGTTATTGATAAAATAATATTAATCATATTATTAACGTACTAATCATGTTATTAATGTATTAGTAACATACTATATTTTCAATGTATTAATATGCTATTATAGTATTGTTATAAAAATAATATTGGTCTTCCATCTATTAGTGTAGATGTAGGGTTAGTTTAGTTCTCTTTCTTTCATTGTTTTAGTTTCACCTTTTCTTTGATTATTGTTTCGGTTTTGTCTTTCCCACATTTTTTAAGTTTGTACATAAATAAGATTTTGTGTGAAAGTTGTCTTGTTTGGCTTAAGAGAAATGTGGCAAAGTTAAAGAGGGCACTACGAAAATTAATAATACTTAGTTAAATTTTACTAGGCATATATCTTTAATAATCCATGATGCTGAGATGGAAAATGAATTTCATTCCTAATGAAATCCTTAGTTAATCTATAATGCTCGTATATATAATAGGATATTCTTTCCTCAAATTGACCTTTTATATTAATCAGATATTCTTTCCTCAAATTGACCTTTTATATTAATCAGTTTAATGTGCCAACTCAATCGAGTAGAGAATGGAAAGGAGGAAACTCAGGCAAGGAAATTAATTTCAGAGGTATATAAGGGTCTTTGTAAAATAAGGAACAATTTGTCTTACTCTTTAAATAAGTCGGGAACCTTCTTCCACCTATGGCGATACAAAAATTGATAACAATTCAATGTGAATAAAGTAATAAAATAAATAATAAATGAAGTAAGTGAAAGGCTTCCTATGCAGAAAAGTGAATCAAGCAAATTTTTTGAGGTAATGAACAAGCTCGCTAGCAATGAAGCAATGCTTGTGATTCCTTGAAGTGATTATGTGGGGCACTAAATATGCCTTGCTCGTAGCAAAGAAACACTAGACATCGAATGGAAGCTCTAACATATTAAACTCGCGTATTTACATACTCCTACTTCCTAATAATAAAAAAGGTTTGACTAGTTACGTGAGTGTGTTACGCTGACAAGAGGAACAAAATAGGCTACAGTAGAAACCGAGCTAAGTAAGGAAGCTATGGTAATATTTAGGATGAGACAATACTTTTTGAAACCTATAACCTATGCATAAAGTTAAACCTAGGCAAAGAATATAGGGTTTGTTTAATGAATCACCAAGTGTTGTAGTTGCTACAATCCCTTCCAAAATTTTGTTTATATTCAAATTTTGGAGCCTCCTTTTGGTAATGTGAGTTGTCGTTTTGATTTTTTAAAGACATCCTTGGTTTTATGGTTCTAAGTAACAAGCCTTCTTCTAGTAACAAATAGTGTCACAACTTCATACTCTTACACACCTAGCATGTGGTACCATCAATTGTGCACTTATTTCAAGAAGTTGTTGTGCACTTCATGATGAAAATCAATTCTATTCACTGATAACTATGCACTTCCTAAAGATAAATAGGCAAGAAGAATATCAAGGATAAAAAGAAAACTAATTATTATAATAAAAATAACAATAATAATCATTTAAAATAATGATATAAAATCATTATTATTATAGTATGTAATAGAAACATCAAATAATAGCTATAGACATATATAGATAGGAGCTATAATAAATAGTATATATGGAAATAAACAATAATAATAAGTATATATATAGATAGGAGCAAGAATTATTTTCATAGTTAATAATATAAATAATAATATAAATAAACATCAATCAATAGCATGATCTCATAAGAATAACAACCGGAATTAATAATTAATAACTAATAGTAAATAATAAATTTGAACAAAATAATAATAAAGAATTGTAATAACATTAAGAAGAACAAATAATAAATAAAAACAAAAAACATTAAGCATTAAATACCAATATACCAATAGGAATAATGCTAACATAACTAAATTAAAAATCAACAATATGAATAGATATTAATAACAATAATTAAAATATTAATTAATAGAATTGCTCTTAATAAATAACCATACATAACTACATAAATAAAGATTCATTTAACATTGGTGAATAGCATTTTAATCAAATAACAAACATTGATGAAAAGCATTATAAACAGATAACAAAAGAATTAACAAAGAACCTAAACATTAATTAATAAACATTGGGCTTAAATATCAATAGTAACAATTAAAATAAAAATGGATAGGAACTATAATAATAAGTGTAATAAACAACAACAATCTATTTCATAGTTAATAACATAAATAATAATACTAATAAATAAACATCAATCAATAACATGATTGCATTAGAATAAAAACCAGAATTTAATAACTAATAACTAATAGTAAAATAATAAAATTGAACAAAATAGTAATAAAGAATGAGTATAACATTAAGAAGAACAAATAATAAATAAAAGCATCAAGCATTAAATAGCAATAAGAATAATACCAACATAACTAAATTAAAAATCATATATATGAAGAGATATTAATAACATTAATTAAAATATTAATTAATAGGAATACACAATAAATAATCACATATAGCCATATAAATAAAAATTCAATTAAACATTTATGAATAGCATTATAAACAAATAACAAACATTTAGGTTTAGCATTATAAACAAATAACAAAAAGTAGTAACAAAGAGCTTAAACATTAATTAATAAACAATAATTTAATAATGATTCAGCATAATTAAATAAAACAAAATATTAAACATTAATATTAATATAAAAACTAGAATAACAAACTAGTTATTAAATTATTTAAACAAAAGGCTTAAATAACAATAGTAATAATTAAATTATAAATAAGCTTGCTATGAGTTGGCCATTTGTCTTCACTTCTAGCTTTTTACATATTTATACCTATCCTTCTCCTTCTTTTCTCCACACAAATTGTCCTGATGATGAGTCTAGTTTCAGACTCGAAACGTCGACCATAAAATATGAGCACTGTGGAAAATCCGAACTCCAATCAAAAATCACACCACAGTAATCTACAATCTAAAATAGTTCAAACTTTGTGAAGACAAGCTTAGGAATGCTTTGAGAAATGATTATGCATGCCTTGACAATATGGATTGTGTAATCGTCTGAGATAGGAAAATTTGCAACCCCTTCTGAGAGTCACGGGGGCTTCACTGGGGGAGCAATACCATAAAACATGGGTTTATATTGGGGGGTACATATTGAGGAAAAAATGACATAATATATTGAGGGATATATAGGGGGTAAAGGGTTTTTAAATTGGCAGGTATAAAAAATGTAGCTCAAAGTTAATGAACGAATATAAAGGGGTATGAAAAACATTAATGAAAAAATGGATACCTACAATACCTAGTGGAAGTAGGGGATTTTTAAATTGGGAAGGTGTATTGGGTTCGTATTGATAGGGGGTCAAATAATGTGATTTTTAGGGATATTTTGCAATATGTAGTCAAATTAAGGGTAATGTTTAATATGACACAAATGCTCGCGATAGATCAGAGGTTCATTGAGTGAAACCCCCATGGTGAGAGTGAATTGTGCAACTCTTTGTGAGAGTGAATTATACAACTCCTTGTGATAGGAAACGGCATAATCTTTTGGGATAAGCAACTGTGCACCCTCTTATCACAATTAATTGAGCAATCCCTTGTGCAGGTCAATTGCATAGTTCCCGAAGAAAGTTAATTGTGCATTCCCTGATGAAATTTAGTGCCCACTTCCTGTGGAAACCTAATGTGTATCACTTGATGAAGTGTGGAAACACTTTCCAAAGATAACATTGTCACAAGTGGCAGTTAACTAACACTAGCTCCTATTTTTTTGATACATGTGTTCAAACCCTAACCTTAGATCTATGAGTGATCACCTACATAAGAAGGTAGCCTGGAGCTCATTCTCACACTCACCTTTGGAGTTCTATGCATTTCTTGAGCACAAGCATATTTTTGTTGTATGTGCACCACTATTTGGGTTAGTTTCATAATTGTCGCTTTTATCTACTTTTAGTTTCACTTTTGTCATTTTTCCTTTTGTAAGTATTTTTTTTTTACCTCATTTTTACATTAAAAGTGTTACTTTTTCCATATTTAACTTTTGCATGTGTTGTTTTTCTCTTGCATTCTTCCTTTTTAGTGTCTTTTCATATTCTAAGTCCTTTTGCATTCTAGTAATAATTGTGGATGAATGTATTTATGCATGTTAATCTTCTCACAATCCCCATTACTTATTGTTGATCATTACTTCATTTTACTTCAAGTTGATGTGCATCCCCATCACTACAACTATGAATTTCTTCCATCTAGGAAACAAAGCTTAAATGTTTCTCTTTGTTGATCTAACATGTGCACATCCCTAGAATTTCCCCTCCTCAACTGTACATTGCAAAATTCCAATCAAGAACAGTCCCTGGTCTGAATTACTCATTGTGCACTTCAAGGTAATAATCAACTACTCCTTCTCCCTTGTTGATGCAAACTGCACAATAAAGAATCCCTCTCTCAACAATTTTGCATGTGACAAAGTTCTAAAACCCAGATCTTCAACCTTTAATATTATTGATCCATCACATGCATAGAAAATTTTAGGGGCTAATATTCACAGGTGAGCTAATTCTCCATGGTTTTTCCCAAAAAAAGATTTGCCAATTTCCCTTTTTTTCTAAAAACTATTTGGCAATTTTTACAATATAAAAATATTTTAACTTAAAATTTGCCAAAATTATATAAATACACTATATAAAATCATTAAAAAATTCAATATTTTTACAAATATATCAACAAAAATTGTATATTTTTCATATCACACACTAGTGAAATTCACTAAGATTTCTAAACTTTAGGATAAATTTATATCCTTAAAATTTTCTCTAATCACACACAGTCCCTCCTCTTTCTCATTGCACAGTGTGGACTTATAGTGACCATTCAAGTTACTCTTGCCTCATGTTGGCTTAGTGGGTCCTGACACAGGTTAAGAGTTAGTTGCACCAAGCAAAACTCTACACTATACGCCCTTTCAGCATCAATCCACTTAGCGTGGACTGAAGTCTCACAGAAAGCAGTACGTGGAGATTTTTTGAATCATTGACCGGAGAATCCACAGTATGAACCTTTTTATACCAACGTTTCAATTCCCAAATGGGATCCATCATCAGGGTTTGAGAATGATGATAAAAGAAGAGCAGATTAGACAGAATAAATACTCATGAGGATAAATTTTAAGGAACAACATACTGTCGGCTAGAATCTTAATTTAATTTAATTTTGTTTATATTTATTATATTATTTTTAATTTATTTTTATTTTTAATAAATTACTTTTATTTTATTAAAATTTTTAAAGAGTTAATATCTAGGTTTATAACCTATAGATTAAAAAGCAATTAGAACTAATACTAAAATTAGATAATAGATTGAACTAAAATATATTAATTTCCATATAAATTAATTTAATATATTAAACTAATTCATATTATTAATTATAAATAATAAATATTTATAATTAATTAATATATTAATTAATAGTTATATAGAAATTATTATATTATAGCAATAAAATGTTAATTATTAAGTTAAAAGAGCAATTTCTATAAAATAAAGGGATAATAAATTAATTCTTATAGAAATACTCGGGTAATATATCAATTTCTATATATAAATTAAATTAATATATTTGAACCAAATCATATTAACAATTATAAATAATTAATATAATAATTATTAATATATAATGAATATATAATTAATGGCTATATAGAAATTAATATATTAAAGTATTTTAATGTTAATAATTCTATTTATGATATAAATAAAAAGGTACTGACCAATAATAATAGAATAGGAGAGGGATAACTTACCTGCTGAATGCTTACCTGGGGATGGGTTGACGCTTTTTTTATTTCCCTGATGAAGGGAAGCCAGCTCCCGCTAATCTCCATACCATTGTCTCTGTTCAGATTACAAGGATGCTTAATAATTTCAAGTGCTTCTCTGATCTTTCGTCTCTGATGCTGCTCTTGATGTGTTTTCCAGGCAGATGTGGTGCTTAGTCTTTGAGGAGTGTTCTGCCAAGGCTGAGGTCCGAGATCTTCCATTTCTGATGTCAGCACCATGTTCCTTGAGCCTTGTCTAGAGGGAGCGACCTGTTTCACCTATGTAGCTTTTTCCACAAGAACAGTCTATTTTATAGACTCCTTTAATTTGATGCTTGTCAATATCATCTTTTATAGACTTCAAACTTTGCCTGATAGTACCAGGAGCTGAGAAATGAGTTATAATGCTTTTATTTCTTAGGATTTTAGCGATTTTGTCTGTAACCCCATGGATATAAGGTAGAAAAACCTTACCACATTGAGGTTGGTCTTGATCCTTAGGTTTGAGAGATAACAACTTTCTTTTAGCTTTTTCTAAGGCTTTTTTAATCTCATGATCTTTGTAGCCTATATTCTTAAAAGTTAAAACTAAATGTCTCTTTTCTTCGTTCAGATGCTCTGAGTCCGAAATTCGAAGGGCTCTAATGGCAAGAGTGTTTAGAACACCAAACTTTTGGGCTGGGTGATGGTGGGAATCCACATGGAGGTAACTTTCTATGTGGGTTGACTTCGTGAAAACCTTATGGCCCAAAGAGCCATCCTCTTTTATGATGATTAGAATGTCCAAAAATGGGATGTTCATCTTTTCTTCAAGCTCCATCGTGAATTTTATTTCTGGAGAGACAGAATTTAGGTGAATGAAAAACTTGTCAAGTTCCGCTTTACCATGTGTCCATTTTATATTGGTATCATCGACAAAATGCTTCCACCAGGTTGGCTTTAAAGGATATGATTCCAGGGCCTTCTTCTCAAAGTATTCCACGTATAGGTTGGCCACGATTGGCGAGAGGGGTGATCCCATTGCCACACCAGATGTCTGCTCATACAATATTCCTTGGAAGGTGAACACAGTTGACCTTAGGCAGACTTCAGCTAGCTTTGCAGTCCCTGGATCAGTAACATCTTTTATAACCTGAATGGCTGATCACCTAAATTGTGGCAGTTATAAGAAGCTGAGCAAATCACCTAAATTGTGGCAGTTATAAGAAGCTGAGCAGTAATCCCATGCCCAAAATCATGAAGGATGTAAAAAAGATCATCTCAGATTCCCCCAAAAGCAAATTGAGTAAGGAAATCCTTCAAGTCCTTGCGGAATAATGACAAGGTGGTGGTTCTTAAAGCAGATAAAGAAGGAGTAGCAGTCATCTTGGATAAAGAAGACTATGTACGAAAAATGAATGATCACCTAAATTGTGGCAGTTATAAGAAGTTGAGCAGTAATCCCTCTTGATGAAGCCATTCAAGTTATAAAAGATGTTACTGATCCAGGGACTGCAAAGCTAGCTGAAGTCTACCTAAGGTCAACTGTGTTCACCTTCCAAGGAATATTTTATGAGCAGACATCTCGTGTGGCAATGGGATCACCCCTCTCACCAATCGTGGCCAACCTATACATTGAATACTTTGAGAAGAAGGCCTTGGAATCATATCCTTTAAAGCTAGCCTGGTGGAAGCGTTTTGTCGATGATACCAATATAAAATGGACACATGGTAAAGCGGAACTTGACAAGTTTTTCATTCACCTAAATTCCATCTCTGCAGAAATAAAATTCACAATGGAGCTTGAAGAAAACATGAACATCCCATATTTGGACATTCTAATCATCAGAAAAGAGGATGGCTCTTTGGGACATAAGGTTTTCAGGAAGTCAGCCCACACAGAAAGTTACCTCCATGCGGATTCCCACCATCACCCAGCCCAAAAGTTTGTTGTTCTAAACACTCTTGCCATTAGAGCCCTTCGAATTTCGGACTCAAAGCATCTGAACAAAGAAAAGAGACATTTAGTTTTAACTTTTAAGAATATAGGCTACAAAGATCATGAGATTAAAAAAGCCATAGAAAAAGCTAAAAGAAAGTTGTTATCTCTCAAACCTAAGGATCAAGACCAACCTTAATGTGGTAAGGTTTTCCTACCTTATATCCATGGGGTTACAGACAAAATCACTAAAATCCTATGAAAGAAAAGCATTATAACTCATTTCTCAGCTCCTGGTACTATCAGGCAAAGTTTGAAGTCTGTAAAAGATGATATTGACAAGCATCAACTTAAAGGAGTCTATAAACTAGATTGTTCTTGTGGAAAAAGCTACATAGGTGAAACAGGTCGCTCCCTCCAGACAAGGCTCAAGGAACATGGCGCTGACATCAGAAATGGAAGATATCGGACCTCAGCCTTGGCAGAACACTCCTCAAAGACTAAGCACCACATCTGCCTGGAAAACGCATCAATTATCACAAGGGAAGAGCAACATCAGAGACGAAAGATCAGAGAAGCACTTGAAATTATTAAGCATCCTTGTAATCTGAACAGAGACAATGGTATGGAGATTAGCGGGAGCTGGCTTCCCTTGATCAGGGAAATCAAAAAAGCGTCAACCCATCCCCAGGTAAGCATTCAGCAGGTAAGTTATCCCTCTCCTATTCTATTATTATTGGTCAGTACCTTTTTATTTATATCATAAATAGAATTATTAACATTAAAATACTTTAATATATTAATTTCTATATAGCATTAATTAATATATTAATTATTATATTAATTAATTATAAATATTAATTATTTATAATTGTTAATATGATTTGGTTCAAATATATTAATTTAATTTATATATAGAAATTGATATATTACCCGAGTATTTCTATAAGAATTAATTTATTATCCCTTTATTTTATAGAAATTGCTCTTTTAACTTAATAATTAACATTTTATTGCTATAATATAATAATTTCTATATAACTATTAATTAATATATTAATTAATTATATTAAATTAATTTATAAATATTATTATTTATAATTAATAATATGAATTAGTTTAATATATTAAATTAATTTATATGGAAATTAATATATTTTAGTTCAATCTATTATCTAATTTTAGTATTAGTTCTAATTCCTTTTTAATCTATAGGTTATAAACCTAGATATTAACTCTTCAAAAATTTTAATAAAATAAAAGTAATTTATTAAAAATAAAATAAATTAAAAATTAAATTAAAATATAAATTAAATTAAATTAAATTAAGATTCTATCCGACAATATGTTGTTTCTTAAAATTTATCCTCGTGAGTATTTATTCTGTCTAATCTGCTCTTCTTTTATCATCATTCTCAAACCCTAATGATGGATCCCATTTGGGATTTGAAACGTTGGTATAAAAATGTTCATACTGTGGATTCTCCGGTCAATGATTCAAAAGATACAAACCACAGATCTCTTAAATCCAAAGTATGTGGGGATGCTGGAACCAAGTTTCTGCATCTAGATATCAGTGTGATGTATTTTTATGCCTTAGAGATTCCTCCACACAGATCTATAAGCCCTTAGAGCTTGAGACTATAACTTCCTTCGAATGCTCTATAGATCTCCACGAAGGTCTATGATCAGATTTTGCGGACCCTAAACATACGAATTATCTACTTATGTGCACCGTAAGCTATCTTCCAATCGATATCTACTCATATCTACTTAAGTGCTTGATAAACATAGCAGAAGGTATTATGATCTTTGCATAAATACTTAACATGTATTGCGTTCAGTTAATAATATTTATCCAGTAGATTCACACATCAATACATTATTATTTCATAAAGATATTATTTCATCACAACGTATATCGCAAACATAAACAACATAGGTAAATAGATAAAACACATGAATTTCTTCAACAATATTCTTTATTGATCTCCAGTATCAGGTTAAGGACTCAAAACTTCCCTGCACATTCTGTTACATGGTTCAGTGCACTCGACTGCAAACACTACTCTAGGCCTCTGCGCACTCAGATGCAGATCCTTTTCCCCCTCTAAGACTTACTTCTTTGCACTATCTTTCTAAGACTCCATTTGTTCGTACCCATAGACATAGATATTGATCTACTTAGACTCTCTAAGACACACCCATTTATACAATCCCATCATCCGTGGATGATGGGTGGATTACCAAACCGACTCAAATTTACATAAACGAGGGTAAAAACCCTTTTCGACTCCTAACTACCTACGTGCTCTGCATCCACAATTCATGGAGAATTTACATATTTTCATCAAAATTTACAACACAACTTGGGTTTTTAACCCCAAAATTGACCCAAGGGACCCCATCCCAATAGCCTTCCAACACAAAGGTTGTGACTTACATTTAAGTCGCTCAACTGGTATGGTGATCTTTCTCCTTAGATTCCCCAGCTATACGTGCACAACTCCAACCTTGACAACACTCTGTGTAGCTGCCTGGATGACTTCCTCGATATGCTGCTCCATAGCTGGTCCTTCTGCAGCCAGCTTCATCATTTGCTGAGTCGTCTGCAAGCCTGTCAGCTTCTCCTAAATGTTAGTGGTAACCTGGTAAGCCTCATCTAACCAAGGTCCTAACCTTTCCCTCAGCACCAGCTCCTTCCTCTGAGCTACTTCAACCTTCACGCGGAGCTTTTGCCCCTCCTGCAGCTTGGCGAGGCACTACGCTGCAGCAATTGAGTGCACTACCACCTTGACCTCATCATACTATCATTGGAGCTTGTGAACCTTTGTATTGAGCATCCTCATGTTTGGGTCTTCTTGTAGAGTCGTGACCAATTCCATTGCCTGCTCAAATAAGGCTGAAGAGTCAGCAACTATGGCATCCAATATGGTCATTCCTTCTGTGATCATGGCTCCATGTTGTTCCTTAACTTCAGGAAGAGTTGAAGGTTGTGATTTGAGTTGCAGCTCCGTGATCTTCAAGTTGAGCTCAAATAAAACTCACACAACTTTGGCCTTTTCCTCGCAGACGCATGTAGCTAATTTTTGGATCATGGCCTCAGGTTGCGTGTCCTCGGGTATGTGCAACTCGGGCACTGTTTTGTACACCTATGCAACCGTGACTGCCAGCTTGGAGCTTTGTGCCTAGAGAGTATCTCTTTCATTCAGGTCCTGTATCATTTCAACAAAAATTTGTTCATTGTTGACCCAGTACTTGCTAACTAAACTGAGAGTGCACTGCTCCCAAGCTCTCAATTTCATTGTCACTTCTATCTGCAGCACATGAAGGAATTCGTTGGGCAACACTGCAATATTTAGGCTAATGTTCTTAAGGGTACTTGTGATGATCTTATCATCAACCGATTTTGCACTCAAGGACCCCTCCGGTAAAGAAACTATTTGAAGGTCCACAGTCCTTACCAGTTTTGCAGCCTGACTTGTCCCTAGTGCCAGGCTCATTTGTGCGGCACTCACTTGACTTGGACCCACTTGTATCCTGCTATTTTGGATATATAGTTCGCACAACATAACCATTTGTTGGCTTAGTGGGTACTGACCCAGGTTTAGAGTTAGTTGCACCAAAAAAAACCTACACTACTGCCCCTTTCGACATCAATCCACTTAGCGCAGACTGAAGTCTCACTCAAAGCAGTATGGGGGAATGTCGGAACCAATTTTCCGCATTCAGAGATCATTATGATGTCTTTTTATGTGCTAGTTCTGCCTCCACACAGATCTATAAGCCCTTTGGGCTTGGGACTATAACTTCCTTCGAATGCTCCCTAGACCTCCGCTAAGGTCTATGATCAGCTTTTGCGGACCGTAAACAAATGAATTATCTACTTATGTGCACAGTAAGTTATCTTCTACTCAGATCTACTTAAGTGCTCGATAAACGTAGCAGAAGGTATTATGATCTTTTCGTAAATACTTAACATGTATTGTGTTCAGTTAATAAGACTTATCCAGTAGATTTGTGCATCAATATAACATTATTTCATAAAGAAATTATTTCATCACAGCATATATCATAAACATAAACAACAGAGGTAAACATATAAAGCACATGAATTTCTTCAACCGTCTTCTTTATTGATCTCCAATATTAGGTTACAAACTCAATGCACTCAGTTATAAGGGTCTGCGCACTCAGTTGCGGACACTACTCTAGGCCTTTTCGCACTCAGTTGTAGACACTACTCTAGTCCTCTGCGCACTCAGATGCAAAGCCTTTTCCCCCTCTAAGACTTACTTCTTTCCACTATCTCTCTAATACTCCATCTTTTTGTACCCATAGACATAGACATGGATCTACTTAGACTCTCTAAGACACACCTATTTATACGATCCCATGGTCCGCTGACCATAGGTAGATCTCCAAACTGACTCAACTTTACATAAATGAGGATAAAAACCCTTTTTGGCTCCTAACTACCTACGCACTCTGCATCCACAATTTGCAGAGACTTTACATCTTTTCATCAAAATTTACAACAAAACTTGGATTTTTAACCCTAAAACTGACGGAGAAGACCCCATCCCAACACCTCAGTATATCCTCTTATTCTCAGAGCTTGTGCAATCCTCCCTCTTAGTGACTATCTTTTGTATTTCACACTATCGTTTGTGACTATCTTTTGTATATTGAAAGAAATAACCAAGTTTCACTAGAATCCAGAAGGGATCTATAGGAAAAAATCGTTAAATAAATTTTCCTTGTATCTCATGGACATGTGTTGCAGATTGTATGGGCAAGAAAGAACCAAATTTTGTGACCTAGAAACATAATTGAATGAGCATGAAAATCATGCTTATAAATATCTATATCTATATATATAATATATATATATAATATATATATATATATACTATATATATATATATATATATATATATATATAATCTTACAATAATTTTTTTTCCTTTTCCTTTCTTTTGAGAAATACATAAGAATCACATTATGTCATGATCTAAACAAGAATTATGAAGACCGATACTAGTTACGTTTTCAACACACCCACTTAACTATGGAGGCATTCATAATTATTTGATCGATATAAGGATGGCCACAATTTGATGTGTTCCAAGAAGAGTACAACAACATACACAAGGATATATACCATCAAGTCCAACAATTTCCAAGGTATCAATCAAACAGGGACTAAGGTGTCAGCAATGCAACTTGCCATTGTAGGTACCATTAGGCTACAACCATGGTATCAATCCAACTATTTATGGATACCATAGAGGCATCCATTCCAAGAAACCAACCCTAACAAGGATCTCGATAACATCAAGGTTAGGATATCACTAAAATGGAGCTCCATATTATCAAGACAAAGATACCCTCCCACACTAGGATCTAGACATCATCAAGGATAAGCTATAACTAAGATCACAATACCAACCAGGCTGATATATCGTCCTAAGTATCATCATACAAGCATGCAGCATAAGGTACTCATCTCTCCCTCTCAACTAAATCAATCCAAGTAGGCTTATCAAACATTTAAAACTTCTCAAGGAGATATCAACACATCAACTCTTCATACATCCATTAGAACATATTGTAGCCTCAAGACCCCAGTCAATATCAAAATTCTAATATATCGGTTTTTATTATCATTATGCTAGCATAAAATACATATTATAAAACCATTATGATGCTTCGTAGTTCATCATAATATCCAAACAAATCTTGATGAAAGCTTCCTTCTCCAACCTTCTCAAGTAGCACCAAACACAGTCTTTCCACTTCACAAAACAACCAAATCTTTCTTCATAAATCACCAAACAAGAATAATCATTAGTAGTGTTTTAGCACATCTATCATATCCTTTCCTCACAATTTTTTTCAAACATACGGTTGTTATTCCTAGCCTCATGCATGACACATGAAACAAATAATCATGTCCTCCCTCTCAACTTGGTGAGATAAGTCTATCATCAACAACTTTATTCTTCCAACTACACAGGATCTTTCTATTGCATCGCCATATCATCAAAGAATGTTTACCTTCAAATATATCATTCCATCAATGTCATCAGGGTCCTTATATCTCCCTCTTTCCATCATGATTATCATCATTATAAGGTCATCATCAAGTATGAGGTACTTGGAACTTGTTGCAAACTATGTTCTCGTGAATCTGTGGTGAATCTCAACAACAAGGACAACCAAACATGCAAATATATATGTACAAGAGTATGAAATTAACTTTACCAAAATGGGGTTATCATGTTATCATAAGGAGAGCATCTAGGGTTATCACAACTTTATTAATTTAACCTTTAGATATTGAAAACCATAATCAACTAGGTTTACACTTTCATGCCCCAGACTCCTACAATAACATTTGCTAGGGTTTTTTTAGAAGCCCTAGATATCATCATCAAAACTTTAACATAAAACTTTATACATCCAACAACTAAACCATGTGAAGGTTTCAACCATTGCAGAAACATTTACATCTAGGGTTTCATTTTCATGTCCTTAAATCGTATTTCAACTTTTACTAGGGTTTTTATCATAAACCCTAGATAATATAATCAAACCCTAAAAAGGTATGTTTTTACCATATTCCCTAAATATCATCAACAAAATCTAATCAAAAGGATACAATTTTATCCAAAATGAACAAATTTCAAAATGTAATACTACAAGGTTTTGATTTGATATAGAAATTAGACACCCTAACAATATAAGAATCTTTATATTCTACAACAAAAGACCTAGATATGTGAGAGTTATTATTATAAATTAAAATTCAAGATGATCGTACCTTGTCACATGATGGAGATATCCTAAATAATTTTAAAAATACCTTGAATTTCTTCTACTACAAACCTTGAAAGGCTCCCTCTTCAACAAGCATTCTCACTAGGCTCCCTTTGAAAGCTCCCTCTAAATCTAAACAAAATCATTTCATTTAGAGTATTCTTGCAAATATTTCTTCTAAGGAAAATACAAAGGAAATGATTAAAATCAAGCAACAAAAATAAATCTAGATATATAGAGGAAATCAACAAAGCAATGAAAGAAATAAATATTACTTATGCTTTTGAGAAAGTAGAAGCTCCCTCTAGATCTTGTTTCAAACTATACATTATAAATGATTTCTTCAACTTGGTGGATCATCATCAATTGCAACTATAGCTTGGTCTCTTTTTTCTATTCTTGTTCTTAGGATTATCGAGCCATTGAATTATATAGTGACCAAGCTTATGATATTGATAACATTCAACTTTAGAGATATTAATCATTCTGTGATGCTTCTTCTTGAGTACAAGTAATTCACAATTCTTCAAAAGGTCAAAATTACTTCCAACTACTAATCCCAGCTTCAAAGGCATTTGAAGACTTTGGAAGTCCTATTATGACAAGTTTCTTATCTGAAATTGTTACCTAGGGTTCTATCATATTCAAGTGCACAACTTCTTCATTATTTTCATCATCATTCAACCACATAACAATACCTCATGCAGATAGTACAACATTCATTTCTTACACACAATCTTCACACCTCTTATTAAAATGGCTCCAACTCCTCCTCTACTTTGTAACACCTTCCCTTTGAACAGTTCCAAACTAACATTATAGCATATACTTACTTTTCACTACCTCAAGACAACCCATCGAACAATGTGGCTCCTATTTCATAATTCTCTCAACATTGGTTACTCAACTTCTTACACACATAAATATCAGTTCCTTACTTTATAACATTCTGACACTAAATAGTTATTTCACATATGAATCAATTACAATAGTTGGTATGTCAAGTTATAAGTAGTTCAATTTCGGCAGCTTATTAGCATTTTCCACAATTTTATAATTTTCAACTCTAGTTTGTATGGCAACATAGCTACAAAACGACATATCTCCACAACCCAAATTTCTCCTTAACTTGCAATAACAAACTCTTTCTAAAGTAATCTAGTCTACATAAAATCTCCCCATAGGAAATACATCAAATAACTCGACTAGCTCACCACAATGTTATCCTTGTAGAGATAATTGTTCCTAGATCAGAACTGTAGAGCCCTTTGCTTCCTTCCTTGGAATATTTTCTCAAATGCATTAAAATACTTTTGATCCAATTAATATTTGATGGACTCTCAAAAATTATAGCCACAAGAAAATCTCTTCAATCTTGATATAATGATAGATCAAGACTTCTATAAGATCTCTTAAAATTTTCTTCCTCCTAGGAAATGGAATCCTTTAGTGGATTTTCAAAGGTTCAATAGGTACAAATTCAATTCTCCTCATGGTCTACCTTGAAAAATTCTCTTGAATCCTTCATTAAGATGATGATATCTATTGATATTCAAGCTACCTTTTTCCTCTTCTACTTCACCTTTTCTTTAATAATTGAATATGTAGCTAATTTGTTTATATCTACCTAAGAAATTTGTGAAACATGATTTGGTTGAGAGGGAAAAATGAATACCATAAACTGCCCATATGATGGTACTTTAGAGGACATCTTGGCCTAGTTAGTGTTGATATTTTAGTTATAATTTTTCCTTAATGATGTCTAGATCCCAATGTCGGATGGTATCTTGGTCATGTGGAGCTCTGTTGTTGTGTTTGACATTGATGATACCTAGATCCCTGTGAGGGTTGGTGTCTTGGCATGGAGGCCTAGACATTATCTATATCCAGTTGGATTGATACCATGGTTATAGCCTGATTCTACCTATAGTGGAAAGTTGCCTTGATGACACCTTAGTCCTTATTAATGTCTTAGATATTTGTATTACCATCCAGGAAATGACACTTAGATCCTTAAGTTGATGACTCCTTGAAATAGTGCCATTGACACATGGATATTTAATGTGTTGGATACCTTGGTAGTTCTTATCGTATTTTTTCAAAGAAAGTATCATCCATGTATTGGTTAGTAAATTATGGATACCTCCCTAGTTAAGAGGGAGTCTTGGAAGTTGTAACTAGTGTCAGTTTTCATAATTGTATCTAGATCATGAATTGATGTAATCATTATTGCACCTCTCAAAAGAAATATAAGAAATATATATATGTTTGTGTGTGTGTGTGTGTGTAAAAATAAAATTATTTATTTAAGAACGAGTTTCTTGCCCATGGTCAATGGTCCTAGGTCTAAGCACCCATTGAGTGCTCTAGTGGTTTAGTCTTGAGTCAAAATCAAAGTCATGATGTAAAAGACCCATGGGGCCACATGCAACAAGAAAAGGAAATATTATTTTGTTGTAAATAAAAATATAGAGTCCATGAAAGATCAAGTCAACCAACCCTTCATGCCGGCCTAGAAGAGGCCATTGCAACCCTTGTGAAGCATATACAAAGGGAGGAATTCAACCTACATTGTACAGACAGTTGTCATACCTTGATTTGAGAAAAGAATGAAGTGCAAGGACCCTTAGAGGAAGAGCAGAAGGCAACGAAGAAGGGAAGAATCTATATTTCCTATTTTCTATATTTCTCTCTCTATAGCAACCCTCACATATGAGTTTATGTGGAAACTAGCATTTAACAATTTAAACTTTGAAACAGGAACTATAAACTCAAAATGGGAACTCTGGCCAAAAAACCTCAAAAAAACATCAAAAGCAATGCTAAAAACGAAAAGTGTTGATACTGGAATAACACCCTTTTTTTTTCTTGGGTAAATTTTCCACATGCTTTAAAAATGCTTGTGAAAACCAATTTTTTGCGCAAAAATTGTCCAGAAAACACCCTCAAAATGAAAAGTGTTAACACTCGGAAAACACTTTTTTTTTCAAAAGTAAAATTTCAACATTTCTAAATAATAGCGTAAAATATTTTATCATGACCTCGAAAAACAT
>APFE031395981.1:0-55700 GCA_000404065.3 Pinus taeda | reverse complement strand
AAATGAAATAAAAATAAAAACAAGAAAATATGAAGAAAAAGATGACTTCAAAAATTATTAAGTTTACAAAATAATTATTTACATTTCATACATTAGAAAAATAAAAAAAGTTAAAAACAAAACTTTTTAAAAAAAGAGTCTAGTGCAGAATTACCACGTTTTTAAATCAGCATAAAAAAACACTACCATTATAAAACGCAATGTACATAAAAAAATTTATAGTGCCAAAATCTAAGCTTTAAAAAACACATGTGTGTTCTGCATAACCCCTTTTCGAAATCGGGTCATTTTTTTGCTATCTCTACAAAACAGGTAACAGTATGGGTTTCCGTTTCAAAGTTTACATTGTTATTTCCATAGGTCTAAGTTTTGAAGAGATATTCATAGATTTTGTTTGAGGAGAATATATCTTACTGGGCGACTTTCGTGATCTTGGTGATTTGGTCTTGTGTTTATGGTCATGGAAGTCTTCTTTGAATTAATTCTGTAATGATTATTTGGGTTTTTTCTTATTGAGGGGTTTGTCCCTGGCTTGGAGCCTATCTTTGGTTTCTATTATTGCATTTGTGATCTTCTTGTTTTGGCATTTGTCTTGATAATGAAAGAATATAATATTATTAAAATAATCATAATAGATCACAAGAACTTGTCAAAGTATAAGAGAAATTGGTTAAGAAAACTAAATCATACATTGTCCTAGATTTCTCAAATTATGCTGCATGACCTCCATTCATATTAAAAACTACCAAAGCCAGAAGTATGTATGAATTCTTAGTATTATGTTTTTTGGGCTCATTTGAATACAAAGGATGTGATCAAACTATGGTGGCAGGAACCAACCAAGTATCACCAAACTTCGAAGGGAATTTACAGGACAAAAGAATTAAATAAAAGTTACTAGTATCTCATGGACATGTTCTGCAGATTGTATGGGTGGGAAAGCACTGATTTTTGTGAAGAAGGATGGATTTCATGCTTTACCCAATGGTTACAAAAAGGGAATATATTCAACTAGTCGTATATATTAGCCCAAGAATTGTAGATTGGCGTATCAAAGGTGAAGAAGGATGTACAAAAAAGGCAAGCCCGGTTCTTTAAGTCTTCATACCCGCATGATGGAATTTTTGGTAGAAATGATTTTCCAAGTCTAAAGTGGAATTGGACTTGAGAACAATTCTCTATCAATATCTGTTGCAAGTTACTTTCAAGATCAATTACAGGGGAGTTTATGACAAGCTGTTCGAGCATTTCTTTGTTGTGCTTTTCCAGATAATCTTTGAAGTTGAGGCGCCTTGCATGACCAACAAAGCCAGACAAGTAGTTTCTGAAGTACCAGATCGGTTTTCTTATTCTCATAGCACATACCTCAACATTTTTGGTTCTCAAAGACCTCCATGTGTTATGCCAAAGTATCTGACTAATAATGTGTTCATGCAAGCGATTGGATATTAGATTAGCTTATGGAAGTCACCATGGCCTCTTGTTCCTTTGTAGGTGGGGTCTTATGAACTAAATAGTCTGAAGGCAAAGGAAGTAGAAACCACAGAACATAGTCGCCTTAGGTTTTGTGAAATGAATTTTCATCATTACCACCCTATGGGAGTATACAAAAAATACTTTGCTAACCTACATTTTCCCTGGACGTTTGTTCATATCACTTGGGAAGATGAGGAAAATATTAAGACTTGGTATAATTCTTCCAGAGAAACTATGCTAGGTAATGAGGTATGCCCTTGTAACACAACTCATTTACCATATATTGTTCAAGAAATGGACCATCAAGAAGTGCTTACCCTAGTAATTATTGATGCACCAAAGAGGAATATTAGCCATGATCCTGAAGAGGAGATGAGTAGAAAATTCAATGTTGATCAGAATATGAGGGAATAATTGAAAAGGAAAAAATAAGGAAGGAATTAGAAGAAGCATGGAGGAAGTGGCAGGAAGAATAACAGAGGCAGGAAGCATAGCAAAAATGTGAAAAATAATGCATGTGGGAGGAAAAAATGAAACATAAAGAAGAACAATAAAGGGAGAAAAGGGAAGACATGCAAAAAATAAAGGAAGAGCTAAAAAGTAGAAAAGAAGAGGAAGCTAGGAGGAAACAACAGGAGGAATCTTTGAAGAAATAGAGGGAAGAATAAGAATGGACAAAGTTGTTCAAAGAAGAGGAAAACAAGAAGAGATAGCAGGAATATTTGCAAGTGTAGCAAGTAGATGATGATAATGAGGAGAATGACCAAGAAGTAGACATTATGTCGGTTTTCAAACAAACAATCTATTGCTTCTCTAATTTAACATATGAATGAATATCATTCTTTGGAGAAGAAAGTGGCATCTTCATGTTCCACTATTGGGGCTAGTGTTTCACCATTGTAACTTATGTACTTGGAACTTTCACTTAATCATTAGAAGCTCTTAGAGCCAGCACACGTTCATGCATGTATCATAGATGTTGTAACACAATAATTTTAATGATTACGATATATGTTTATGTTCATCATACTAAAAAGAATGAACTAATTCATTCACTTTGGTATATATCTTATTGAATTTGCATTGTTATTTGATTTCATGATCATTGTTATCTTGCAAATTATTTTTGTAGGTTAAATAAAAAGTATTTCCTTGCTCTTGTGTGTCTCTTTTAGGATATTATTATTAATTTTATTCTAGAGGCTCACTCTTTCTTTACTTTTCGTGGAAGTACCTCTTATGCATTGCAATCGGTGTCTCACAAATCTTACTCACTTTATGACCTCAAAGCTATATGTATGATCTCTTATGTTGTTTATTGCAACCAAAGTAAATTCTTAAGATTAGTGTAATGGTAGTTGGTCCCGTATTCTAAATGGGCTACTATCCAAAATGATTTGAGTTATAACTAGGACCTCATACTTGGGAGACCCCTAAATTGTTGTTGGCTTCTAGCATTTTCAACTGGACAAACAAAGGAACTTTGGTAAGTTGATCCAACATCTAATTTTCACCAAATAGGATTTCCTGAACCACTAGTATCTTGCCCTCTAGAAAACCAAAATTTCATCCTAGGAACCAAGAATTGAAAGGATGTTTATGATGGGGCTAAATATGATTTTCCAAGTCTCAATAGAAAAGGGTAAAAACCAAAAAATATGAGGAATAAAATATTCTTCATTGCGGCATAATACACATCTTGGTGGACTTGCAATGTTCCTCTTTTCCAGATTCTCAGTTGTATGAATCTTCCCATGGACTAGGGACCAATAGAAAATATTTACCTTTGGTATACCATCGGTGTCCCAAATTTGGCCAACACCTTATTAGTAGGGAATTGAGGAAGACTCAGCAAGGAGAGAGTAGTCTGACTTAACTATGTAATACATTTGTTGACTCACAGTTCAAATGTGACAATCCTTTATGTTACTTGATATATGGACCATTCCTTTTAGAGAGTAAATTGAAATTTTTCATTATTTTTGGAGGTGAGACCGAAGGTTAGGCATAAGACAACCCAACCAATCATCCTCAATGTCCCACTTCGAGATACTATTCATCCTTCAAAGACCTTTGGACTGCATTCGATAGGCTAATTCACTAAGAGGTTATAGCTTTCCATGAGGGCTCTAAGGGGAAAAGTTGTCAGCCAAAATATTGATTCGTGCTCCATTTCCCGTACTCCAACTGATATTCTTGAAAATGAGAGGGGTAACTTCTTTACATGGATCCTATATTTTTGAACTAGGGCCCTCGAACAAATAAATAATTTCTCTTGAAATATTATCGAATAAAAGCAACTTTTCACCATTTAGAGGAATCACAGACAAGCCTCCATATTATTTTAGCTCCAAGGGCCAAATTCATATACAACAGGTCTCTAATAGCTAATCCACATTTATCTTTGGGTATTCATACAATGTTCCACTGAGTTAGATGAAACTTCTTTTCCTTATTTTCGCCTCTTGCTAGAGGAATATTCTAATAAGGAGGCTCATTTGCATAATAAATGGCTTTGAAGCAAGCAGGCCAGAACAAATATATTGGGGAAAGAAGAAAGAATTGATTTTACTAAAATAACTCTCCAAGCTAGAGGAAGCCATTAGGTGCCCTAATCATTGAATTTCATTTTAAAATTATCTAGAATGTCATCCCAACATTTGAAATTGGATTTCCCCAAGGAAATTAGGATCCTTAGATATTTGAAAAATGTCATTATTCCACAAAAGAAAACTCCAAAACTTTTTCAATATCCTTTAAAGGTGAGCGCCCCCCCCCCCCCCCCCCTCTCTTTTTTTTTATGAGGCTCCCTGATAAATCCAGGTAGTGGTCTGCGATCCTTTTGAATATTATCGCTATATATTTTGAGGCATCGCCCATTAAAATAATATCATCAACAAACTAAGAATGGTTGACATCTTTTATGTTTTGAGCAATACTGAGGCCTTTAATCTTTCCTTGAGATCTAGAAATTTTATATTTCTACTAAAGTTGTCCACTTCTATATTATACACAAGGGGAGATAAAGGGTGACCTTGTTGCAACCCTATATAGGCAAAGAAGAACTAGCAAGGGTTACCATTCACTAGATGTGTGATCCAGAGATTTCCAATGTAGGATTTGACCCAATTTATAAATTCCTTTCCAAAATTGTACATCTCCATAATGTGAAACAAGAATGAGTGGTGAATAGGATTAAATCATTAGCCATATCTAGCTTAATAACCATTCCTAATTCACAATTACTTGCTCGAGTGAATTTCTTCTTGGACAAGGATGATGTTATCCATAATTTTCCTATGCATTAGGAAACCCACTTAGTTTTATAGAATGATGGAAGAGATAATGGCTTTCATCCTGTTAGTAATGACTTTAGTCACAATTTTGTAGGAGTTGCATAAGGACATGGGCCTGAACTAGGAAAAGGGGGTCTATAAGATGCCAAAAATAAAAATAAATAAATAAATAATAATAATAATAATAATAAATAAATAAATAAAATGAATATATCTAACACGTTATAGTGTCCTAAAAATGCTTCAACCCAAAACATAGAACACAAAGGGATATGAGAAAGAAAATTGCGGCCACTTATTTATATTAATAACTGTAAACATGATACATTCCTATACAAGTAATATTGAAGGCTATGCCAATGACATGCTCAATTTCTCGTCAAATGACTAAGCTAAAATATTGAATCACTCTTGGGAATCCTGGATGGATCCACCCAACAAAGATAAACCGCGAGGTTTTCGTCCTAGGATCAAACTAGAACTAGCCATGTCAAGTTCTAAAGAAAATATAATAAGATAGAAAAATCAGGATGATCTAAATGCCTAGCTCCTATCCCTTTTTATATGCATGATGAAATTTATAGATGCCTTTATTTGATTATTTTTCCCAAAAAATGAGGGAAAATCCTAGGTGAAAATACCATGGGAAATTTCCATTCATTTTGACAATATAATGGAAAGGGAATATTATAAATACTCCTGCCCAAATATTTCTTTCCCTGAAGCAATCCACTTCTATCCACAATAGAAGCATTTGTACATTGATACCAGGATCCATAAAAATGAGTGTGTTATCCCAAGCCTCCATGCTAAATGATCATCAATGGATCCTTCGATACCTAGATCCTAAACAATCCTTCGACTAATTCTTCCCCCAATGGATCCACCTAAATCCCAATGCCACCTAAGTCCTGGGACATGTGGATTATGATACCATCTTGACCCTCCCTAACTATCCATGCCTAAGGGACCAATTTGTAATATGGATACGAGTATCATCCTAGGAGTCATCCCATTAATAGAGTTCCAACTCATAATCTCTCGCCAATCCATCTCATGGGAAGGATCCAATGTATGAATGCCTACATATGGAATAAGTCCACTATGCTGATGTTGCTCGAAGCTCAATTCATGATGCTCCACTCGCTCACCCAATGTGATCCATTTGGATAACTCTATCTTTCTCTCCCTAATGTATACATGTGGGTTGGCAGTGTTTTATGCCCTATCTATGTACTCTTATAGGGGGATACTCTAGAAATCCCAATTGTACTCCTCTTGCTACCTTATGAGGGTCTTGACATGTTCCTCTACACTACACAGCTTGGTTGTTAACTCGACACATACCCTTATGAGCTCCTCAATTTTTTTGTTCTCCTATAAGACAATGTCTTGGGCTATCCAAAATCTTTGCTTCAACATCATAATATTTTTCTTAAAATGCTTGATCCTTTCCTAAAAGTCCTCTATTGGAAATTTTGTGTTCTATTGAATATATTTGTATCTGCTTGGACTGGATGCCCAACTATCATAGGTCCAACTTGAGCCTTTAACCAACTCTCTAGGAATGGTTCGTCTTGCACCCTATGTGTGCCATGCTCCCCCTCATGATCATGCTCATCATGTTAGTTCACTATTATTGGCTCCTCACTCAAGTCTCCCTGGCCTCCTCCACCTCTAAAGATAATTTGTTGTTCATCGTCTCCCATTGTTGCACATGTATGCATTGGTGGACTGCTATCTATACTTTACTACTCATATTCTTTATGAACATCCCACAGGATACATATCAACTCAATTGTATAGGAGTTGACCTCGTCAACACCATTAGGTAGAATTTTCTCATGCACTTCGAAATGCTTGTAATCCTGCAAGTCTCCCTGAATAATATCACGTTGTTGCTCACCATCAATATACCTAACTATACAAGACTCCCCATGATCTGAAGGAATCTCCACTTGTCGTGTCTTAGTTTCCTACATCTTATCACTTGGGCATGAATGGTTAAGTGTTGAGGGTCCCTTGCAAACAAAGCATAGTCCTCTCCTTCTTAATTAATTCTTGCTACAAGTTTTACTTCCTTTGTGTTTGCTTCCTTCATCAATCCTTTTAAGCTCCTTCTTAGTCAACACCCTTTTGAGAATTTTTATGTTTTTTTTGACCAACTTCTCGACTAGATCATAGGTAATTGGTGATACAATTATCTCCTTTCTCCACATGGTCAATAATTTGGATCTTAGTATTTTGTAGATGTGAGCATCTCCTTATTTTGTAGATGTGAGCATCTCCTTCTATGGGGACTGGAGATTCACCTTATGTAAAATAAGTACGTTGTGTTATTGGACACTACCAACTTTTCTTTGCATTAATCATGTTTCTATTTCAGTTGTAATCTTCAAACGCTCAGAAACAAGGTTGTACAACTATACACACAAATTGGAAACAAATCACAGGCTCTTCACTAAGTTTATACACACACCTTGGAAACAAATCACAGGCTCTTCACTAAGTTTTCTCAAGCCTCTGGTACTACATTCTTCTCTTTTTTTAGCATTAGGACAAAGTAGTGACTGTTTTTGAAAAGTGCGTTTGCGTTCTCCTCTGTACATTAACAGTGAACCACCTTACTTTCCATGACGAAAACGTTCCCTTGGTCTTCGACAAAGATACATTCGACATAACTTATTAACGTCATAAAACAACATGAAGAAGGATATTACCAGTTTCGAATTCTGAGACAATTTTTTGCTTCTTCGAATTTTAACTCACATGATAATTTGATTATGTTCCGGTGTCCAAGCTTCGAGCTGAAGTACCTAAGATGATTTAAATGCCATCCAAATCGCTTCACATCCAATGTGTATCATAAAAACACGCACTTTATTTTTCTTCTAATCTCTGAATTGATTCCACTCCAATCACACTTTAGTTAATCCACTGAGCATGTTCGATGCTCCAGCTGGTCATAATTAAACTCAGATGTAGAACCAATTTAGGGCTTCCATAATTGTTATTCAATTCCCTTTCAAAATAAATTCATTGTGAACTCTAACTTTTCCATAAAGTTAGCTTTGACAACCTTCTATAAATTCGTTGCACCCAAAATAATAATCTTCTTCAGAGAATCGGTCTGATCCCTGTCCAAAGCTGTTATAGGAACATGAAGTGGCCAATGGAATCAGACCGAATAGTAATTTACATTTCCCAGACCTATATCGAGCTACCAATATTGTTGCCTTCATGAGATACTACCTCAATTGATCTGGTAACTTAGACGTTCTTATCGTTGCACTTAGAGGTATACAACTCAAAATTGTTCCACATCTATTAAAGAAAATTCCATGGAACACACCTCAATCTGCAACAAGGAATTGATCTGATCGGTTAGAGTATCTTCAACCAACATTTGAAAAAAAATCAACTCTTGTGGCCATAACGATATTTTTCCCTTCTTTTTTTTTTCCTTGAACTCTTAGGTTCTGCGCATGAGGAGCGAGGCACATGGGGAGCGATGTTCAAGCTTTGCGGTGATTATTTCGAGTTTCCATGGCTACTGGATTCTACTTCCATGCGGTATATTAGTCCAGGTTTGAACTCAAAGGGTTTATCTTGGCTCACGTATGCTTGGAATGTTTATGTTATATGTGCGGATATATGCTGGCTTGATACACACTCTCCCTTGGCACTGATATTACTTGGCTCAAGTATTCTGGTATGCATCTTAGGTTCTATTCGAGTTTTATATGGTCAGAATTGTTTCATATTCTGATGTTAATTGTCATATCCATTTACATCTTTTACTGTATTACTCCATCATCTAGGCGCTCTAATGCTTTCCGGAATTGAGTCTTACATTCATACCTGTCAGCCAACCTCTTTCGGGGAGAACTCGTCAGTATTCATATAGTTTTCCCTTGCTCTGTCACAAGTGGTTTAACTCTTTCATTATCTCCAGGCCTTAGTAAATATTTTGTTTTCGTATATGCAATGTCTGGCTGTCATGTATGGGGTGCTATTGCTGTTGCTACTCTTACGGTTTTTAGTTGTCTTTATTCCTTCTGTTTGATGTCTGAGGATGACTTCATCATATCCATCTGTTTCGCCATATCCATTATTTTCTCTAGGCCTCGGCTCTGGTTCTTCAACGTTTTTCTGGTGCCGGATTTCGGTATAATTTGGTGATATTATATTTCTCGGGGTGGTAAGTGGCAATATCACCTGCGTTCGATCTCGAATCATGCCATATTAATACACTTGCTATCCGGATTGCACTCCATGTGATCTGGGGATCTCCTTCTCCACCCCATCTCCTTCTCCACCCCATATATGACACAATATTATTTTATTCTGTCTACCACCTTTTTAACCAGTTTTGGAAGTCGTTATGTCAGAGGTTCCTTTAAGTGGGTTTTATTGCTTGTACGCTTCATTACCTTGAGGTCTGTGATTTTGTTATTTCCGAAATCGGTCAAGTATTTCTGGTACTATCCACCTTAATGTGTCTATCTACCCATTGTCATTCCCCACCTTTTCTAACAAAGATATTACTTACTTGACATATCTTTGTGGTTTTATTCCTATTTGGGGGTATGGACGTACTCGACTTTGACACATCAGCCCAAGTGGCCTACATTAGGGCTACATGGAGGCTGAGTCACGTATGCTTCTATCTATTGGTGGGGGCCGTTGAAGTGGCACTTAGTCACTCATGCTTGGCACACTATTCTAGGTGATGTTACCGTTCCAGATGGCGATCATGCATCCCTTGATCTGCAGGGTGGCACACATGCAGGTAATGAATGATGATATAGGCATAGATATCATTCTATTAACACCACCACCCCACCACCCGCTCTGTTTTTCGACATTGAAAAATTGACAAACCATATATCTAATTTACATAAGTGTGCCTTTGTTGGTCGGTGGCATTTTTCGGAGCGGAGCGATTCTAAGATGAGAATTTGGGTGGATAAGAAATGGAAATCTCTATTGGCATATATGCCAACCATTGTGCGGCTGCTTCGGGGATGGTATAGTTTTCATTTTCTTAGTCAAGATTATCTACAAAAAATTAAAGAAATTTCATGGATTGATGGTCGTAGTTTCTTGGAACTACATTCCTCGTTCATTGGTTTCAATCCTCTTAACAATACGCCATAGAATAAACTCATTTGGGTGAAACTTCTTGGATTGCCTATTGAACTTTGGACAAAGCAGGCCTTAATGGACATTGGAAATGCTATCAGTAAATTTGTTTTTGTTGATCCTCGGTGTCTAGGGGCCCCTGATAAACGAGTCGCTTGGATATTAATTGAGAAGGAGTATCAGGGTGGCTTTCCTGATCACATTGCATTACACTGGGGGGAGACTAAATTAACTCAACGACTAGATTACTGGGGGGTGCCATTCTGGTGTTCTAATTGTTATCATACTTGTTATCTCCTAGCTCACTGCCCTCGGCGCCCGGGGGGAAGAAATCATGGTTAGAAATCTTTTGGTGCGTCGACGAAGCCTCAATATGGAGTGGCTCATTATCATGGTAGGCTCACAAGACGTAAATCAAGTGTTTTTCAAGGTTCACATACTTTCTGTCAACCTATTCATGATTCTTCGAAATATGGCTCCTCGTCCATCACCTTTCCGTCATCTCCTCTATCGTCAGTAAATTATGACTTACCTGCCACCAACTATCCAGACGAGAGCATTCGATCCCCCCCTCTGGGAAACACCGCTCCCTTTCATGGCATCCGAATTTATCTTCGTCTAATGAAGTTCCCTCTACATCTCATATCACTTACGTACCTTCTCCATCACCCCCTCATATTACCAATCAGTCACAGGGGCCTAGAAATAGTATTAGTCTGTCAAACTCGCCACTGGCCTCCCCAACTAATTCCGCGGGAAGTGACTTGGATTTTTTCCTTCAGAGGAAAACTCTGGACCTGCACACACTCACTATCGATAAACCATTTAGGTCTTCATCACCCCACATCAGTCCCACCTCAGTTGGTAATATTACTTTCCGCCATTGACCAATTCTTGGTTGATGTACCTATTGCTGATGTTCCTACTTCTCAGGCCCTTGGAGCATAGATGCCCACATAGCGTAAGTCATGACTTCCATCCTTTCTCTCAACATTCGGGGATTGGGGACCCCCTGGAAGTTCCTGGCTCTCAAACACCCTTTTCTCTCTATTCATCCTTGTATTATTCTCCTTCAGGAAACTATGTATTATGTCCCGCATGTTATTCAATACCTCCAGAAAATGTTCCCGAATTGGCATATCACCACCACAGTGCTATTGATTTATCTGGTGGCCTAGTGACCTTATGGGATCCTTGATGGGTTCAAGCCAAGGTTTTCACTTGTTTCGCTGGTATCTTGATTGGGACATATCCGTCGACTAAATGGATGCATACACATCTTGAATTTCTATGGTCCCTACAGGAATATGGATTTTTTTTTGGGATAAAGTGATTTTGTTTAGGATTATGGAGTTGGCTTCTCTTATCATAGTTGATGAGCACTAGTATTGCAGCAAAGATGCTGCAACTCCTAGACTACCATCTTTATTGATCAACCCGGGGTTCATACAAACTTAGAGGTGACAGTGTTGTATGCACAAGTAAAAGTGATGGTTTTTCATGTTGTCACTGTTCAGCTGGCAAGAGACCACTGGGGTTCCAAGCCAGACTTATATGGAGTCAAAATAAGCTTGATTCTTTGATGGAAGAAAGGTAAATCTACTCTAAGAGAGAGTTACTCTACTACAATAATGGAGAAGGTCAACATGTAATGTTAAATCACATCATTCCCTAATTAACCATTTAGGAAGCTATGATAGGAAGAAACGCTAGATCAACATGAAATAAATGCTACTATCTAAGTTGTAGAAATAAGAAGCATCAAACAACACTAATGTGCAAGTAAAGAGACTGAACTAAATCTATTTTTTCTTTTGTATTTTTATGCAAAATCAAGTATGCAAACTAATTGCTTATGTGGATGTGGCAAGTGAATTTAGGAAGTTTGAGAATAGCTGGAAGGGTTATGACATGGTTGGATGGTGTAGAGGACCTCTGGGAGGTTTTCAGTGACTTCCTAGAGATTTTCCATCAATTCGGCTTTAAAACAGGCTATTTCAAGAAAACCTACAGGATGATCCTATAGGAATTACAGTGAACCTACAAGATACAGCTGAGAGCAAAATGTGAGGTGTTGGAGGTGATGGGAGGCCTAGGAAACGTGTGTGATGGGTGGAATGGAGGGGGAAAGGTCTAGGATCACTGAGAAGTCAATATCCAAGATAGTACATGGCTAGATTCACTCAATGTGCTTGGAAGGATTTCTATGAAAAATGATGAAAAGCTAGTGAAGGTGATGGTGAAAACAAGGGATGGCTAAGGTGGATGGAGTGGAAGGTTGCTGATGGATATGAAGTCTTAGTCTCCTCCTAAATCACCTTCTCTGCATGAAATATGTATATCTTCCAAAAAGCTATGCAAACAACATTTCAATAAACGAAAAAACAAAACTAATGAATTAACTGCCTACACTATGCATGAGGAAAGTTGTTGAAAGGAATGAAAGAATGGATGAGATCTACTACAACAATAAAGATGAAAAATATGACAATGGAAATCTACCTTGCAAAACTAACCAAATACTAATTTAAAGACAACAAACTCCAAAGCTCATAAAGGAACTAGAAATCTGTGTTTTTGGGGCTGCTTAAGGGTCCCTTCCTCAAGTCATGATCCCAGAGGGAAGAAGTGAGGCCGAGACACTTGTTGACAACTTTGCGGTGATCCTCTCTATCCTTTCTAACCTTCTACTTAAAGTACGACACAAATGGAAGCAAACTAAATAACAACCAATCTAATCTACATTACTTGTAATGGAAATACATCTAAAAGCAACTTAACAATGAAGGTATGGAACTACACTAAACATACATGTACAAAAAAGGAGGAGCCTTGGCTACTAGGGTTGGGCCCTAACCCAAGAGCTTCAGCCCTTTGAGTTAAGTCAGTGCTAGCTCAAAACAAAACTCATTCTTATTACCAAAACAATAAATTACATCAATCGAACTTTCACAAGTATTGTAACTTGAAAATAGCTTAGAGTTTTACAATAAAAAATTTGAATCCTACTCAGGTCCTAGGCCTCACTACTTATACAATTGAAGTCCCCAATGACTTCCTTAAAATTAGGGAGGCTCTACTCCCAAACTCAGGATAAACTGGTGTTTTGTCACCCGCTTGCTCAGCTGCCTTCTAATCCTCATGATTTGGTTGTTTGCACTTTGAGCTGATGTGATGAATTGAGGTATATTCAAATAAGCGAGTAGTAAATGAGGAGGAGTCACCTCCTACAACCCCTCTCCCTTGTCCCATTCGAGTTTTGATCTTAGTCTTTGATCCAAAATGGATCTAAAAACCCTCGAAGTCTTGAAAATCTTTCAAAATATGAAAATTATCGCATGAGGATAAACTCTTAAAAAGGAAAATAACACTATCGGGAGGCAAAAACATGAAGAAATCAGTGAAAACAAGCTTATCGGTGGTTTAAAACAACTTTGAATCAAAGCCATCGGATCTGGTCGATCAACGATCCAGATCTGATCAGCGAATCGCAATCGGTACTGGCAAAGGGAGGCTATCGGCAGAGACCACAAGGAATACGCAACAACAATCAGTAGGGTCAACAAGGATTGTCGATCAAGCTTGCAGATCGACGGCCCACGTTGCATCGCAATGTTGCGTCAGCAAACCATAGTGGAGCGATTATAATCAGCCAGGGGTATGTGTGATATGCGATTGCGATCGCAATATTGCATCAGAACTATGCAAAGGATCGGGGCTGATATAAACATAACTATGATAGCCCGACCCAATAAAGATTATGAATGATGTTTGATATAATTTGGGATCCGGAAAACAGGGTTTTCCTTTGTAAATCGCATTTTCCTTGAATAAACGAAAAACCAAAAAAAATGTGTCGATGTGATATTACAGACCCGAAAGGGTTCATTAATGTTGTTATATATGATTTCAAGTCTGATAAAGCCATTTTACGGGGTTTTTCAATGTTTTAATGTATTTTTAATACAAAGGGAAATCACGATATAAGTGGGATTTTGGGCGGGCCAAAGGCGGTAAATGGTTTGGGCCGAGCTCCGCCCAATCCCATATAATGGCTACCACGTGTCCAGGCTTAGGAGAGAGAAAACCACCCTCATCAGGTGGTTAACCCTCGTACGAAAGGGCTGCCCGAAATGAATCATAGTCGTTAGATCTCGATCTCCTAGATCAACGGTGGAGATCTGATGCCAGTATACAGTTGGACCCGATAGGAGTTTAAGGCGGATTTATGGATATTTGAAGTCCGATA
Source organism: Pinus taeda (assembly GCA_000404065.3). Taxonomy (NCBI): domain Eukaryota; kingdom Viridiplantae; phylum Streptophyta; class Pinopsida; order Pinales; family Pinaceae; genus Pinus; species Pinus taeda. Next base: position 41,534 of record APFE031395981.1, on the reverse strand, counting down.
GACAGTGTTTGGCATACTTTTCCTATGTTTGAATGCGTTTCTCTGTGTAAACGGAAAACGACCAATTTTGGGATTTGAAAGGCCTGATGACCCATTCTATTACAATACAGGTGGCCACCATCCCTGGAAGCATTTAGCAATGATTGCTAACGCTCAAAAAGGGGTCTCAATAGACAAAGGTTGAGAAGCCAGAGAGACTAAGAAGGTGAAATGAATATACAGTGCAGATTGGCTTTAAAAGTCACAGACAGGAAGAAAATATGGATAGGCAATGCTGAGACAGAGCAACAGAGACAGAGAGTTAGTGAGGAGAGTCGGTGTACTCAGAAGTGACTTGGGGGATCCAAGTAAAGCCTTATTGCTTTTGTATCTATTGTGTGAGACTCAAATTGAGCTCATTGTTGTAAAACTCTATTTTTGAAGACATAATAGAGAGGTCAACGTTGAAGGCTGGACTAGGAGATGTAGCCCAAGACTATTGGGTGAACTCCTTATTAAGCTTGTTGTGTTTAAGTGTGTTGTCTATTATGTTTCTTTTACTGCTTCATTGTCTATGTATTTCGCAATCTTATCGATCCATTGCACAAAATAACATAGGCAAATCCATGCACATGAGTTTGTAATACTTTAAAGTGGTATCAGAGCTTTAGGTTTGTTAAGGTTAGACAAGCTTGTGCTGGATTGTTGAATGCTAACTAAGTCAAAGCTCAAATTAGGAGAAGGAGAACTGGTTGAGATTGACCCCAAAATTGGAAGAGTCTATCTTAGGAGGAAAATGGCAGAAGAAATTCCCTTGGAATCAGATTCGCAGTTCATGGACAGTTTCATGACCATGAGAGCCATGGTAGAAGAGATGTATAGAGAATTTCATAAAGGTCTAGTTGAAGATACTTCAATCTCCAAACAAGACAAAGGAACATAGGAATCTCTTCTAGATGGCCATTCAGAATGAAAAGGGAAAGAGAAAGAGCCTCCTCTATCAACACCTCCTTCTAGCTCTTTGACTAAATGAGATGTAAAATTTGATTTGCCAATATATGATGGAGAATTAAATACAAAAAAGCTAGATAACTGGATTAGGCAGATTGATGTATATTGCAGGGTGTAGAACATCGATTCAGAAAGGAGAAAGATTCAGCTAGCCAGCCTTCACCTTGGAGGAACTGCCCTAATGTGGTGGGAAGGCAGGACACAAGCTGATTTAGAGAAGCATGGTAAAATTCTTTCTACCTGGAGTGAATTTGTTTCTACAATTAAAAAACAATTCTATCCACTAGCTTATATGCAGCAAGCAATGATGAGTTGACAAACTCTTCGCCAGCTAAAGGGGCAAAGTGTACAAAGCTATACCTAGGAATTTAGAAAAAGAGATTTAATTCTAGGCATATCTCTAGACTCACCTGAAACTTTGTTGAAGTATATAGGTGGTCTATGCAGTTATTTGAGACACGCCATTCTCATGTTTAACCCTACTATCATAGATGAGGTATCTGTTCAGGCTACACATCTGAAGGCTAGAGGAAATAATGTGAACCCAAAGATTGGGGGAGCATCAAAACCCACTGCAAGCAAAAACAAGGAAAATAGGAAGCAGAATTGGAAAGAGAGGAAGGCAAACACTGTACAGAAAGACAAACCTTCATTCACTCACTGCAAGAAGGTTGGACATGATGATGAACATTATTGGTCTTTACATCCAGAGTTGAAACCCAAGAAGTTTGATGGCAAGAAGAAGAAGACTGTTGCTACTATTCAAAAATATTTGGGGTCAGACTCAGGTGATGAAACAACAGTCACAACTGCAGGTATAAAAGGTAAAAATTTTGAAGCATCTACTAGTAATTCTGCACAATCTATTGATAATGAAGAAAATGAGAGGAAACGACATGAGCTTTTTCAAGTAAGAGTTATTTTCAAGCAGCAGAAGATTGATACTTTATTTGATAGTGTTTCACAAGTAAACTTGATTTCTGAAGTAATTGTAAAGAAGTTGGGACTACTAAGCACACCTCACAAGAAGCCATATCCATTAGGTTGGGTATGTGATAATGCAAAACTACAAGTGACTAGGCAATGTAAACTTAGGTTTGCTTTTGGGTCAACTTTTAAAGATGAGGTTGAGTTAGATATAGTTCCCTTGGATATATGTGGGATTGTTTTACGAAGTCCTTACTTGTATGATAGAAAAGCCATTTTCTATAGAACCGAAAATAAGTATCAACTCACAAAATATGGAATAGAATATATTGTAAGAGCTCATCAGCTCAAAAATAACTACACTCTCATTAACTCAGGGCAGATGAAAAGAATTATAAATTCATGCAAGCAATTTTTACTAATGGTTGTAAAGGGAAAGACCCCTAATAAAACCAATGCATTTGAAGGTTGTGATGCTAAACAGAAAGCTAATTTAGAAAAATTCTTTCAAAATATGATATCCTATTTCAAGAACCTAAAGGTCTGCCACCCAAAAGGGAAATTGTACATGATATTCATTTGCAGCAAGATGTTCCATTGCCTAACATCGGAATGTACAGGTTATCCACTTTAGAGAATGCAGAAATCAAGAAGTGGGTACAAGAGCTGCTCGACAAAGGGTTCATAAGGCCAAGCACATCACCATGTGGATCTCCAATTGTCTTGGTGAGAAAGAAAGATGGATTGTGGAGGATGTGCATAGATTACAGAGCACTGAATAAAATAACGATCAACAATCATTATCGTCTTGCTCACATAGATGATCTATTAGATCAGTTGAAAGAAGCTGTTTATTTTTCCAAGTTAGACTTGCATGGTGGCTACCATCAGGTCAGAGTTCCAGAACAAGATGCATGGAAGACTGCTTTCAAAACAAAGCAAGTGCTATATGAATGGCTAGTTATGCGTTTTGGCTTAGCTATTGCTCTTGCCACTTTCATGAGAGTATTGAATGATGTAATCAGGGATTTTATTGATTATTTTGTAATTGTATATCTAGATGACATTCTTGTTTTCAGTAAAACATGGGAGAACGTTTCAAGCATGTAAAGCAGACTCTAGATGTTTTGAAAAAATAAAATCTCTATGTTAAATTATCAAAATGTGAATTTGGAAAAACATCTTTGAATTGTTTGGGTCATATTGTAGGGGGTGGTGAACTGAAGAAAAATCCCTCTAAGGTTGAAATCATTGTGAACTGGCCTAAACCCAAATCTGCTACAAAAGTTAGAAGTTTCCTAGGAGCAACACAATATTGGAGAAAGTTTATTGCTAACTTTTCCTTGATCGCAGCTCCCTTACATGCTTTGACAGGATTGAACAAGGTGTTTCTGTGGGGATGCAAACAGCAAAAAGCCTTCGACATCTTGAAAGAAAAGATTAGTACAACACCAATTCTAGCATTGCCAGATTTTCAAAGACCATTTGAGATTGAAACAGATGCCAGTGATTATGCCATGCGAGAAGTATTGATGCAACATGGTAAACCCATATGTTATCATTCTGAGACATTTAATTCTGTAGTAGTTAATTATCCCACATATGATAAGGAATTGTATGCATTAGTATAAAATGTGAAAAAGTAGAAACATTACCTATTGGGCAAATAAACAGTTATACATACTGATCATCAGCCACTTCAATATCTGCACTCACAAACTAAATTGCAGCAATCAAGACACTATAGGTGGATGGGTTTTCTACAACATTTTCATCTTTTCATCAGATATAAGAAAGGCATACACAATAAGGTTGCAGATATGTTATCTAGACCAATTATAAATGCATCTACTATACTTAAGCATAACTCAGTAATGCATGAAAGCTACATTGAACAATATGCTCAAGATGTAGATTTTAAGGATGTATATGCAACTTTAAGTCATGGCAAACAAGTAGAAGAATTGGATTATCATGTTAAGGACCATGTCTTGTATCATTTGGGAAAGTTACGCATTCCTCAAACTGAAAGAGTTAACATAATCCGAGAAGCACATACTTCTCTAATATTAGGTCATTTTGGGGTAAGTAAAACAGTTGCAGAGCTACAAAGGTTCTGTTGTTGGCCAAGAATGCGTGAAACAGTTTCTAGATATATTAAAGGGTGTACCATGTGTACTAGAAGCAAGCCCAGCAATAGAAAACTAGGTTTGTACACTCCACTTCCAGTTCCGTCTCATCCTTGGGAAAGTGTTTCCATGGACTTTGTTGGGGGATTGCTAAAATCTAGAAAATGTCATGACTATTTATATGTTATTGTGGACAGGTTCAGCAAAATGTGTATTTTAATACCTTGTAACAAGCATATTATAGCCGAAAAAACAACAAAGTTGTTCTTTCAGCATGTATGGGTTCATTTTGGGTTACCCACTTCTATTGTCTCTCATTGAGAATCCCGATTTGTTGGGAAGTTTTGGACAAGTCTATGGGAGTTAATGGACACTAGAATGAAGAAGAGCACAACATTTCATGCACAAAAAATTGGTCAAACAGAGGTGGTCAACAGGATAATGATCCAGCCACTCAGAGGCTATTACAGCAAGCATCGTAAGCTTTGGGATAAACATTTATGTTATGTGCAACATGCTTACAACCGTGCTAAACATTCTTCTACATAGAGATCTCCTTTTGAGACTTGTTTTGGTTTTATACCAAGGTCTCCCTTGGATTTTGTCTTTAGTAAAGACATAGCAGTTGATGGAAAGAGTGATGTGGACAAAGAAACCAAGTTCATTGAACAAATCCAAGAAATTCACCAGGCAGTGCAGGAACAACTAGAAAAAAGTGAAGCCAAGTACAAGGCGAGGCATGATAAGCATCGAATTGAGCATAGCTTCCAAGTTGGTGATCAAGTCTGTCTATACATCAGCAAAGACAGAATGCAAGGTGAAGGTAAGAAGCTAAATCCATTAAGGTATGGGCCTTTCTAGATACTTGAGAAAATTGGTGAGAACGCTTTTCGCCTTGATTTGCCAGCTTACATGCACATCTATTCAGTAGTTAATATAGAGAACTTGAGACTATTTGAACCTTCATTGATTGAAGATCCATGAGAGCAAAGTTAGTTTCCTTCTATTGATGATCTGTTGCCTAAATATCTCAATGAGTTGCAGGAAGATATAGTTCTGGACAGGAAGGTGAGAACTACGCACAAAGGGGATGTTGAGTACCTCAAAATTGGACTCAAAGATTCAAAACCAAGCAATTCAAGATGGATAGAGATTGGACAAGTGAGGAAGCTGTATCCTCAGTTGATTGATGCTTAAAAACCAACTTTTGGTGGTCCAAAAGTTTTTTCAGTGGGAAGGCATGATCCAAAATGGATCCAAAAACCCTCTAAGTCTTCAAAATCTTTCAAAATATCAAAACTATCGCATGAGGATAAACTCTTAAGAAGGTGGATAACACTACCAAGAGGCAAAAACATGAAGAAATCAGTGAAAATAGACTTATCGGTGGTTTAAAGAAACTTTGAATCAAAGTCATCGAATTTGGCCTACCAACGGTCCAGATCCAATCGGCGAATCGCAATCGGTAGTGGCAAAGGGAGGCTATCAGCGGAGACCACAAGGAATATCCGACAATGATCAGCGGGGTCAATGAGGAGCATCGATCAAGCGCGCAGATCAACGGCCCACGTTGCATCGAAATATCATGTTAGCAAACCACAGTGGAGCGGTTATAATCGGCCTGGGGTATGTGCGTCATGCGATTGCGATCGCAATATTGCATCAGAATATGCAAAGGATTGGGGCCGATATAAACATAACTACGATAGCTGGACCCAATAAAGATTATGAATGATGTTGGATATAATTTGAGATCTAGAAAACAGTGTTTTCCTTTGTAAATTGCATTTTTGTTGAATAAACGAAAAACCAAAGAAAATGCGTCGATGCGATATTACGGACCCGAAAGGGTTTATTCATGCTGTTATATATGATCTCAAGTTGGATAAATCCATTTTATAGGGTTTTTCAAATTTTTAATGTATTTTTAATACAAATGGAAATCACGATATAGGTGGGATTTCGAGCGGGCTAAAGGCAGTAAATGGTTTGGGCTGAGCTCCGCTCGATCCATACAATGGTTGCCATGTGTCTAGGCTGAGGAGAGAGAAAACCACCCTCATCAGGCGGTTAACCCCCATACAAAAGGGCCACCTGAGACAAACCACAGCCATTGGATCTAGATTTCCCAGATCAACAGTGGAGATGCGATGTCGGTATACATGTGGACCTGATCAGAGTACAAGGTGGATTTATGGATATTTGAAGTCTGATAGACAATGTTTGGCAAAATTTTCCTATGTTTGAACGCATTTCTCTGTGTAAATAGAAAACGGATAATTTTGGGATTTCTAAGGCTTGATGACCCATTTTGTTACAGTACAGGTGGCCACCATCCCTGGAAGCATTTAGAAATGATTGCTAACGCTCAAAAAGGGGTTTGATGGATAGAGGTTGAGAAGCCAGAGAGCTCGAGAAGATGAAATGAATAGACAGCGCAGAATGGCTTTAAAAGCCACAAACAGAGAGCAAACAAGGACAGGCACTGCTGAGACAGAGCAACAGAGATAGAGAGTTAGTGAGGAGAGTCTGTTTACTCAAAAGTGACTTGGGGGATCCAAGTAAAGCCTTATTATTTTTGTATCTATTGTGTGAGACTCAAATTGAGCTCACTTTTATAACACTCTGTTTTTGAAGACATAATAGAGAGGTCGCCACTGAAGGCTGGACCACGAGATGTAGCCTAGGAGTGTTGGGTGAAATCCTTATTAAACTTGTTGTGTTTAAGTGTGTTGTATATTATGTTTCTTTTACTGCTTAATTTCCTATTTATTTCGCAATCTTATCCATCCATTGCACAAAATAATATAGGCAAATCCATGCACATGAGTCTGTAATACCTTAATAATTTTCTAAGATCATCTGTCAAATCAGTCTTTGACAAAATTCCTTGATTTTCTCCTTTAATCCTACATTCAATGCATATTAGTCCACTAATCATAATATCAACCTCTAACTCACCTCATAAATAGAATATAAGAAAAAACATGTAATAAGTTATGAGAAAAGTTGGTTTGACTAAGCTAAGCGGTGAATTAAGGCCCATATAATTACCCAACGATGAGGCTCATCATCACCCCCTACTGAAAGTGTTGCTCATCCTCTAAGAAACTTAATCAATATCCATATCCTTCATGGCTCTAGTGGCCTATCTAACATCCCATGCCTCTGTTGTGGTCTCCTCCTCTTGCTCATAGAAGCCTGCTTTCTTTTCTACCTCCTCCCACTGCCTCTTTTCTTCTTCTTCCTTCCTCCCTTCTAGCATCCCTATGAGTAGTGGTGGACTGAGTTTTAGGACAATCCAATTGACTTTCAACCTTTGCGTAGACTACTTATACATAGGTGTCCTATTTAGTGCCTCTCTCAACCTTTCAGGATAATGATACTCACTACAGAAAAATAGGCAATTTGCACCAGATTTAGCACCAGATTTTAATGCATTTTTTTGTCAATTGGGATGAGCAGCCTAGTGCTAAATTTGGCTCTATTGTACAATTTTTAAAGCGTCGTTTTTTGCACCAAATTTTGCATCTTTTTTACGCGAAATTTTCCATCATTTTTTGCATCATATTTTGAACCAAGATTTTCATTTGGTTTTACAACAGGTTTTGCTTCTAGTTTTGTGCCATTTTTTTCATCTATTTTTGCATCATTTTTTGCTTCCTCTTTTGTGGCATTCTTTGCTTCTAGTTTTACACCATCTTTGGCATCTATTTAATGCCTTTTTTTACATCGAGTTTGTGCCAATTTTTGCATCTAGTCTTATGCCATTTCTTGCTTCTAATTTTGTACTTATTTTTACATCTATTTTTGTGCCAGTTTTTCTGCCTTTTTTTACACCATTTTTTCCCTTCAATTTTGCACCATATGTTGAATCTGATTTAGTGTCAAATTTTTCATGCATTTTTGCACCATTTTTTGTATCCACTTTTGCGTTTTATTTGTATCCCTTTTTCGCATCCTATTTTGCACCATATTTTGCATTTAATTTTGCATCATTTGTTGCATCCAATTTAGCATCATTTTTAAGACCATTTCTTGCATCCAATTGTGCATCCTTTTGAGCATCTAAATTTTCATCCTATGTTGAACCATATGTTTCATCCACCTTTGCATCCCATTTTTTGTCTATTGTTACATTCAATTTAGAGCCATTTTTTTCGTCTACTTTTGCATTTGTTTTTGCACCAAATTTTGAATGATTTTTTGCACCTCATTTTACATCCAATGTTGCATCTCAATTTGCATCCAAATTTGAGCCATTTTTATGCCCATTTTTGCACCATTTTTTCTTCTTTTGTGTCCAATTTTGAACCATTTTTTATGTCCAAATTTTCATCCTTTTTGGTATCTAATTTTACATCCTTTCTGGCTTCCAAATTTGCATCCTTTTTTCTACCACATTTTATGTCCACATTTGCATCTCATTTTGCAACTAGATTTTAGTTTGAATTTTCATCTAGTTATGCATCATTTTTGACATCCTTGGTTTCATCCTTTTTTAGTCCCATTTTGCATCTTGTTTTGTGTCTTTTCGTACATCCTTTTTGCATCATAATTTTCACCATTCTTTGCATCCTCATTTTGGTGTCCATTTTTGCATCCTTGTTTGTGCCAAATTCGGTATCCTTTCATATGCCCTATTTTGTTCCCTTCTTTGTGTCTTGTGTTGCAACCTTTTTTAATTTTACTTTAAAACCATTTTTGCGTCATTGTTTGCATCTTGTTTTGATGGCTAGTTTAACATCCAATTCTACTCCCAATTTTGCATCCATAGTTAAATCCACTTTTGGCTTCTTGTCTATAGTTTTACTTTTATTTCCATTTATGACCCCCTCTATCGGTTCATTTTTACTAAGTTCATTTACATAGTGAAATATATTAAAGTTTCTAAATATAATTTTGTTGTAGGAATTAATGCATGGTTAGATTAAAATAAAACCCTCTCAATTTATCCCAGAAATCTAGGACAAGCCAATTAAGAGAAAGGTTGTTCTAAGGCTTAGGATTATTAGTAGATCAAGATGTAGAGTATAGATTAAGAAAAAGAGAAGTAATTATTGTGAGTCATCGCATGAAGGTCTTCTTGGAGCTTTTAGTATAGCTACGAAGTGCTCCTAGCTAGCTCCAAAGCTTGGTCCTACACATAAGAGAGAGAATAAAGCAACCTTCACGACATAATATCTTGATAATCAAATCTATCGAAAACATATAAATATTAGTGAATAAATAAATATAAACCAAAATCCCATACATCCATTAGTTAAATAGAAGAAGTAAAGAATGAATAGAAACACATGGAAGGAAGAACAACTGATTTATATTAATAAAGGAGACGGAGGAAAGTTACAACAATCAGATATAGTTACAACAACACCTCCCCCAAATCATAGCTCCAAAACTCTTCCTCTCAAGATAGATCTCAGCAGCATGACAATACAAGAATTCCCATCATTTTTCCAATGGCCAAGCCTCCAATATATAGGAAAGTGAAGGCTGTGAAGATTTCCCAAATTCCTCATTCAATTTGGGAAAAAACTTTTGGGTGAATAATGTTTCCTCATATAAAAATGGCCTTTTCCACTTTTTAGATGCTTTTGTGCTTAGGAAAAAGTTTCCCCATGATTTATGGCTCTTTCCCCCTTTTGTATGCTTTTGTTTTTTAGGAAAAAGCTAAATATGTGGATAAAGAGATCACATTCCACCATATGAGTTTCCGAAAGTGAACAAGAGTGTCAAATTGAAATTCTAGTTTGCTTGTGTTTTAGTTTTTTTTTAATATATATTTAGTTTTAGTATTTTTTATTTTCTAAAAAAATATATTTATTTTTTGGTATTTTTTCTATAAGAAAAATTATATTTTGTTTTTATAAAAATGGATTTATAACATTCCATTCATGCCAAATTTGTGATTTTATGATAGGAGTTTAAATTATATATAAAAGAAAAGTAACTTAATGCCATGTGTTGTGTCGCTGAGATGGGTGTTATACATCTCTTCCTTACTAAGTTATAGAATTTTCTTGGGTTTTATTAATGCAATAAAACTAATTATGTTCTTCATGATATCTTGAAATGTACATCTTGAACTAGGCTAATAAAACAATAAAGTTAAAATAGGTTTGCCTTTTTCCTTTGTAGATCTTATGGTGGCCTTGAGTGGTCACTTCCATTAGTTGCATGATTTATAGTTTTTTGTTAGCGACATTTTTTAGGCTTGATAATATGTTATTTAATTTATCAAAATGTGTTATTGTCCATATTATTGTTAAATATTAATATTAAATATGTTGGTTTTTTAGCATGGTTTAGCAAAACGTTCCCAAAATGTTTATAGATTGGGTTTTATAATGCAATGATTCATTGCTTGATGAAATTGTTTTGGATATTTTCCTATTAATGATTCATTGATGGATGAAATTGTTATGGATCTTTTTTTTAGTATATTAAATTATATGTGATAAAGTCAAAAGTCACCTCTTTTTTAGATTTTCATTGGTCAATTTCCCTTAAGGTCATCAAGTTGACCATTCGGTCCCAGGTGAAGGAAATATAGGATTCATGAAGTGCAATTGTCCAAGCACTTAAATCTTGAGACATGTTTTTTTTAGTCACATTATACTTCCTTTCTATGTAAATTCTCGATGAAAATAGTCTCATGGAACATGAGGGACCTCAATAGTAAAGGAAAACAAAGAATCCTAAAAGAAAAATAGTACGCAAAGCACCCATCAATAATGTTGATACAAGAAGCAAAAATTTTAAGTGAGGTTCTACCTCATATAATTAGAAAATGGGGGAGGAATTTCCAAGTAGTAGTGATTGATGCTTAGAGATACTTGGGTGGAATGGTTATTATTTTAAATGATCCAAACATCAAAGTTACCAATATGTTTACCTCTTTTCGCATTATGACAATACAATTTTAGTTAATTGACATCGAGGACTACTACCATGTATCCAATGTCTATTACTCCAATATCACAAATGGAAAACATCTATTTCTCAATTATATTTCTAGCACAAGTAATTTATACTCCCCATCTCCATGGATTATTGGGAGTGACTTCAATATTATCAAGTGTCCCAAGGAAAAGAAAGGACGAATCACAATGTTTAATAAGATATTTTGTAAGCTATACCATTAAAGCCATAAAGTAGTCTCTATTAAAGTTGCAAGCAATGAGTCTCCAACCCACACATGTGGATCAATGAGATGTAATACATGTGTGTGTGGTGACTAACTTAATACACCGCTCTAATAACTCCACAAACTTATGTATTTCACTCCATCACATAAACTGACAGTAATGTGACATAAGTAAACCAAAATTAGACATGAAAACCTTAGGCAACAAGCATTCCCTAGATCCTCAATTAGGTGCTTAAATGATGAAGTGCAGATGCAAGTAGAAAAGAGGAATTCATTATTTAACCATCACAAACATGTGATCAAGTGTGACTAGGAGTGTATATATTCATATATTTTCCAAAGAGGGAGTGAATACATGATTTACCATTCATTGGGCCTCATTTTTCTTTCTTTTTCATTTTCTTATATATAGGACTTAGGGAATAAGGTTTTCATAAGTTCAGCACAACTCATAGATATAAGATTTACATGAATTTCACTTCAACTTTAGAGTTTAGACTTAGATAAATCAATATAGTGTATCTTTAATGATTTTGGCTATCATTGTTTGATTTTATTTCATCACAAATGACAAAAGGGGAAATATTTTGCCACAAATCTATGAATTCTTAATCATAAAGGCGTCATGTGATGAAAACAAATTAATGATGTTATTCTCTATGAAAATGATAGGTATTCTTGAGAAAATCTTACGCTTGTGGATGTCTCCTCTCTAGTTGAGAGGGAGTGAGGGTAGACACCATATTATCCATGTGTCATGTACTATGACCAAGACTAACAATCGTAAGCCTAGTAAAAACACTAGTAGGGAGAATGGTGGATTGGATAAACATCTAGGACCAATATTCTTTGAGAATTTGGACTTTGACTAGGACTGATCCAAGATAAGAATAGTCATGAGGATTGAATTTTCCTGGTGTCAAATATTATGATAGTGGATTAGAAAATGATCATGTGAGGACATACCTGGTGAACATCCTGATGGGGTAAGTGCCTCGAGAGGTAGTGGTGTCCAAATTTATGCATCCCAACATTGTGCTATGATCTAATGGAGAGATAAAATTGTTAGTAAAGGCCTTACTATTTTGAAAATGTTGGCTATGATGATGTAAATCATCATTGATGCTTATCAATCCAGATCCCTTCTTATATGAATATTTCAACTTGAGAGTACTTTTTTGTCTCATTATCAGTACCTCCCTAATTTACAGGGAGGGTCATCATCTTCATTATTCCCATCATCACCACCATCACCATCATCATTATTGTCATCATTTCATTATCATCATAATCACAATTCACGTCATCATCGTCATCATCATCATCATCATCATGAGTATGGACATTGTCGTTAGTTTTCATAATTATAGGTATCATAAGAAATATCTTCAACCTAAAAAATGTTACGAGTGCTCGAAAAGGATTGTTAGGACACATGATATATGAAAGAAAAATAGAAACTTTATTTTTTAGAGATGATCGATGATCATCATCATCACTACCATTATCATCGTCATTATAATTGTCATCATGCCCATCATCATAACTAATATAATTTTTATCATAATTGTTTTCATCTTCATCATGAACATCGTAATCATCATTCATGCCATTATTGTTCTTGATGATGACCAAGATGAAAATAATGATAATGATGATCAGATGATGATGACTTGGAAGATGACACCAAAGAGAATTATTATGATTATGACCATGACAACATTTAAAAATTGGGAAGAATGGCCAAGGTCATTAGCATCATCATCATCATTGTCATTGTAACTCCCATCATCTTTATCATCATTGTCATTATCATAACAATCACAATTCATGTCATCGTCATCATCTTCATTATCATCATCGCTATAATTATTGACATTGTCATCAATTTTTCATAATTTTCAATGTCATAAGAAATATCATCAATGCAAAAAATATCATGTGTGTTGGAAAAGGGATGCAAAAGTGAACAAAAAATGGGGGTAAAAATAAACATAAATTTGGATTAAGAGTGGACACAACATAAGTAGATGTAGAAAAAGACAAAAAAATTGACACAAAAGTGGATGAAAAAGTAGATGCAATAGTTGATGCAAACTTGAAAACAAAATAGGATTCAAACATGCATGAAAAAGTGGAAGAAAACATGGGCACAGTAGTAGGCATAAAACCTAGCATGAATTGTGGTGAAACAAATGTGGATACTACAATGAATTTAAAAAAAAAAAAGACACAAACTTGAATGCAAAAGGGAGGAAAACTTGGATGAAAAAAGGGATATAAACATGGGCCAAACATGGGTGCAATATTGAACACAAAATTGGTTGCAAAATTGGACGAATCAAAAGTGGATGTAAAAGTAGATTCAAAATGGGATGCAAAAAATATAAACAATATTTGATGCAAACTTGGACACAAAAGAGGATGCAAACGTGGATGCAATAGTGGAAGAAAATGTGGGTTGCAACGATAGGCATAAGATATGGCACAAATCATAGCACAAAAGAAGTGGATGAGAAAGTAGATGTAATAATAGATACAAAAAAAGATGCAAACTTAGATGCAAGGCAAGATGTTATAAGTGATGTAAAAGTAGATGAAAACACGGGTGCAACATGCAAAACAAAATTGGATGCAAAATATGGATGCAATGGAAGTACATGCAAAAGAATATACAAAATGAGACACAAAACCCAACACAAAATCGGATGCAAAAATAGATGATATATTTTATGCAAAAGAGGATGCGAAGATGGATGCAAAATTGGAAGCAAACGTGGGTACAATAGTAAGTACAAAACATGGCAGAAATTGTTTCACAACAAAAGTGGATGTAATGATAGATGCAAAAAAGAAGAAGCAAATGAAGATGAAAAATAGGATGCAAAAAGGGATGTAAAAGTGGGCGTAAACATGGGTGCAACAATGGATATAAAATAGGATGCAAAATTTGATGCAACAAAATTCTATGCAAAAGTAGATGCAACACGAGACACAAAACTTGATGCAAATCTTGACACAAAAGTGGATATAAAAAGGGATTAGAAATAGATTTAAAAGTTAATGAAAACCTAGATGTATATGAGGATGCAATTGTGGATCCAAATTTAGAAACAAAAAAGGGTGTAAAGGGAGGTGTCAAAGTAGGTGCAAATTATGGCACAAGAAAAATGGATGCAATAGTGGACACAATAACAGATGAAAAAGAGTATGTAAATATAGATGCAAAACAAGATGTAAAAGTCAATGCAAGAAAAGTAGATGCAAAATTAGACACAAACCTCGATGCAAAACTTGGCACAAAGGGGATGCAAAAAATGATGCAAAAGAGGATGCAAGAGATGATGCAAAAGTTGATGCAAGTGTAGGCGCAAAAAGTGGATGCAATAGAGGATGCAAAAGATGGTGAAACAAAATTAGCTGCCAAACTTGAAGCAAAACATGGTGTAAAGGATGGCACAAAACTTGGCATAAAAATTGATGTAAAATATGGTGCAAAACCTATTACAATACTTGGTGCTAAACTTGATGTAAGACTTGGTGCAAAAGTCGTCTCTAGATGCAAAAAAGGAAGCAAAAAGGGATGCTAATCACAGGGTTTTGCTGTAGTGTCTCTCTTATCTTTAAGCTATTTGGAAATGTGTTCCATATCCTTACGAAAGCATGTATGCTATCAGATCCGAACAACCTAAACATGTCCTAAAAATGTGAAATTGCTTGCTTTTGGGAAACAAGATATCTAGGTGCCAGCTGAGGATCATTTGTAATGAAATTATGGTTATTGATGAGGGCCATGGGATTTGATTGTTCAGCTCTGATCATAAGAGGTTCATTTTTCTCTCTTGCCAATATCCTTTTCATCTTTGTAGCCCTTTACTCCTCATGGTTCATCCATGATGCCAAAGCCACTAATTGTAAATCTCCTAGCTTGGTATTAGGGTCCCACACATTCATGTGTGTTAGGGCCATTTTGTGCAAATAAAACTCAGCCATTTTGGCCCTATCTTCTAGTGTACTTTGATGACAAAGATCAATGAATTGCCTATAGTCTTGAAATGGCATGGTGCTCTCTGTGATAGGGTCTAAATCTAGAACTGTAGCCACCATTCTTTGAGCTACAGAGCATAGGATTTAGTTGGCATCATACACCATATTGCTTACAAAGAGAGATTGGACATACATGCCAATTGATTCTCTCTTTCCTGCAGTTGTGCCCTCAACCATGCATTTTCTGTCTCTAGTTGATTTCTCATTATGGTCTCTATATCTCTCAATCCACTTAGCTCTCTACCCATCTCCTTGAGTCACTCTTCCATGTTCCCAATGTCTTCCATCCCCTTTGGTTTGGCGATCTACATCCATCGGTGAGTTCTCGCCCTCTCCTTCTCAAGCTCGAAGAATAGTGGGATAGAAATTTTTTTAGGTATGACCCTACCTTCTTAAATAAACCTATAATAGGAGTCCAGGTTAGGTTGGGGCTGGGTTCTTTTGTCTCTGGTCCTCTTTTTTAGTTTCTTGCTACTCCCCTTCCTCCCTTTCCAATTTTTGTGCCTCCTGTAGGTTTAGCACAGTATCCTGTAGGACTTTTTTTTCTTCTTGTAGATTTGTCTGTGTATCTTGTAGGATTTCCTTTCCCTTGGAGGAAGTTAATCTAGTAGTAGGCCTTCTCACATAGGTGATAGGAGACTTAGGGGAAGGCACTTTCACTTTTTGTGTAGGGGATTCTTCAATCAGAATAGGAATTTTGGTTGATGTTTGGGGTTTCCCCTATCTTATTCTTGTGTTTTTTCTTGTCCTGAAATATAATGGTGTCTGCCTCTGTCCTTTTCCTTTTTTCTTAATGGGGGTGCTAAGAGTAGTGAGGTAGCTACTGCCTCTCTCTCAGTGGCTTCTAGAGACACCCTAGGTGACTCCTCCTTGCTTCCTATCCCACTTTCCCACTTTCTTCTTCCTCTATGTCCTTACTGTTTTCTTCTACTTGTAGATCTTCATCATCTTTATTAGTTTACTCTTTAACATCCTCCTCCGTTTCTTCATCATCCTCCTTCTCATTCCCTTCTTCTTCTTCATCTTCATCATTTTCTTATGTTTCGTCTCCTTCTTAATCCATCCCATCTTCATCTCCTTCTGTTTCTTCCTCTTCCTACTTCGATTTTTCTTCCTCTACTTCAATATTTATCTCTTAGTCTTCACTGACAGTAGGAATAACATCATATGTGAGAGCTTTGATGATATCCCCTACTGGCATGTCTCTGAAAAACTGACCATGTTATAGGAATTCTAAGATTTTGGAGGGAATCTTCTATAAGGATCCTAATTAACCCATGGTGAGCTAACTGTTGCGAATTTCCCTCCTTCACTTTGATGCTTGAGTCTATTAGTGATTGCAGCAGGAAGTATGGTATGTTGAGCCTTTGTTTAGGGGGTGTTTCTGCTAAAAATCTCAATTATTCAAGGATCCTGAGATGATAGCCATAGACCACACTATAACTACCCTCACATGAAATGTATTTGATCAGTTGGTAGCTTACCTCATTCCATGGATATGGCAAACTTTCCCTCCTTTCTCCATTTGTGTCCTCAGTCGGTTCCTCACATTCTAAAAGGAATTTCCTTTTGGAAACCTGGCTAACTCCTTTGTCTTCTTTCCTCCATGGTATTCTTGGGGAAAGTGTTGTGACTCTGCTGATGAGCTCAGGGGTGAGTTCTATAGATGGGACCCTTACCACAATAGTGGCATGGATTCTGGTGAGTGGAATGAGGGAGAGAGAAAATTCTTCAGCCACCTCATCATCATACCCTCTAAATTTTCGAAAAACCCGATCCAATTATGTCTTGTGAAGATTTAAACCACTTGGGGATTTTGTTGGATTCTCACTATGTTTATGGGCTCCCTCCTATTAAACCCTCCTATCATCTTGGTTGGTGAAGTTTGAGGAGATCAGAGGGTTGAGACAATTTCAAATGCAAAACCAAAACAGAAATGACTATGTATGTAAATCCCTTACACAACTGCTAAATTCACTCAAACTTAGAGGATTTCTGGTTCAATTACTTTGTAAAGGGGGATGTAATTACAGAGCCTACCTCTTTAGATTGTTTGTAGTGGCCAACTCCCATCTTATCCCTTCTAAACTCTTCTCTGCCAATATTGTAGATAGTCTGTGTGTATCCTGTAGGAATTCCTGTACATGATCCTATAGGAATTACTGTGAAATCATGTAAGAATTCTTGTGCAGCAAAATGATGGAGTTTTTCTTATGGTGGGTTCCCTAGGTATGATAGCGACCTGAGAGAGTGAGTTTCGAGGAAGTGAATGCATGAATGCATGTGAACGACGTTTATTTCCCCTTATGGTGTTTCAAAATGAGGTGGTGTGCTGGAAGAAAAGGTACATTTCCATTTTTGGACCATTGGTCCCTACTACCACCTCATCATCCCCCACTCCTCGTAATCAACTCCCACCTTATGCAGTTGTAGTTTTAATCACTTTTGTCCTACTCCTTTTCTATCTTTGAGTTGACTGCAGCCATGTGTGAGAGAACACCCTGTTGTGTATATGTTTACTGAACGAAGGTGGCCAAGTTAACTGGCCACCTTTTCACTTATAAGCCAAATTATCGTAACCCTTACATTTTTTTGACTGCATGATGCATATGAGAGAGCGAGAAGGATACTTACCTGTGGTGATAATGCTATGTTGCAGTTGTCAAAGACCAGAGGTGTTGTTGTGTGTATTGGTTGCATGCTATTCTTTTTCCTCCTCTTGTTGTTTGCTAATGACTTCTTTGTTTCTATAGGTACCTGTGGTTGAAGATGGTGATGTTGCTGCTTTGGAGCTCCTAGATCATAATGTTGGAGGTTTGTTGCTGGTATGATTGGTATTTTGTGGGACAGGTTGCTACAGGATGTCCTGTAGCTGCTTCTCCCTTAGAACTCTTAATCATTCTTTTTTATGAGGTTGTGAGGATGGTGACATGGATGGAGAGAAAGAAGAGGAGTGTGGAGAGCAATGCATACTCAGGTGATGTTTTTTATTCCTCCATGTTTCCCTTCTTTTCGAAGACTGGGAAAAAAAACTACTCTTGAAACTGTTCTTTTTTTTTAATGGTGAGTGCAGGGGTGATGATGGTGGACAAAGTATGGTGATTGAATGCTGAAGAGGCTGAATTTTATTGGCCTAGAAATTCATTCATTTTCCTTAGTACTACTTCCTGTAGGATTTTTGGGTCACTATAATTCCTACAAGATCATCTCGTAGTTTTTCAAGGGATCCTGTAGAAAACACAATCCCTTTGAAAACTGAAGCAATGGAGTGGAAAAAATGACAGAAATGGTGGAGGAATGAATGGAAATGAGTGAAAAATAAATATCTGAGCGACAGGGGTCTCTTTATTATCCTCCTTTCCTCCTTGACCGTCCTGCTTGCTGACCTGCAAATGAAAATTTCATGATTTTTTTTTTTTGAAAAATAACTAGGCTACCTCTGAGAGGTTTTCACCCTAGCTGTTTGCCTTGGACGCCTCAAGAGAGGTTTTCACCCAGGGATCTTTCTTATTCTCTCTTTTCTCCCTTTTTTGTATTGACACCACCGAGATGCCTCAAGAGGTTTTCAACCCAATGATGGGACTCAAGTGCCTCATGGAGGTTTTCACCTAAGTCCATATTTTGTTTTCTTTTTCTCTGTGATTTGATGAGGGAGGAGCTAGAACTTGCTCCACTATCATCATTTTTTTATTGATACCATCAATCAACTCTTGTTTTGATAAAGGTCTCTTGTAAATTTTCAATCAGTGTCCATTAACAAGCAGACGAATGGCCTCTTCATCTATGGTTCTAATTTGCACAAAACCATTATCATGGCATATTTTCACCACATAAGGTCCTAGCCATCTTGTCGTTATCTTTCCCCTGAAGTCTTTATACCTAGAATCATATAGAAATGCCCAATCGCCTTCCTAAAATTACTTCTCCTTGATGTTTTTATCATGCCAGATCTTCCTCTAAAGTTGAACTACTTTTGTATGTAGGAGAGCTTGCATTCAGAATTCATCCAAACTAATCAACTAGAACAATCTCTCTTTTGGTGCACTACTGAGATCTAGATCTAGTTGGGCTGCCATCATTAATGTGTAATACTCGAATTCAATGGACAACAAGGCCTTTTTCCCATAGACCACTCATAGTGTGTGAATCTAGTGGTGGTCTTCCATGTGGTATTATAGGCCCACGTGGCCTCAACTAGTCTATTTGCCCAATCCTTCTTGTTGTTAGTTACCACTTTGGTCAAGATGCCCTCTAGTGCTCTGTTGGTCACATCCACTTTCCCATTAGCTTGTGGATGATAGGGAGTGGAGGTTCTATGCTTGATCTTGTGCTAGTTGAGCAAGTCTTCAATCATGTTGGAGGTAAACTGGCTGCCTTGGTCTGTGACCAGCTCTCTAGGGTACCCAAATTTGTAGAATACATTCTCCCTTAGGAACTTAGCCACCTTCTCCTCTTTTGCTACCTTAATTTCCTTGGTTTCATCCCACTTAGTCAAATAATCAGTGCACACAATAATGTACTATTTTTGCTTGGAAGGAGGGTCAATAGGCCCAATGAAGTCCATGCACCACTTGTCAAATGGCTCAAAAGTCACTTGAGGCTGCAGAGGAATTTCATCTCTTGGAGTAGGCCTTCCCATCCTTTGGCACCAATCACACCGAATAGTATATTTTTTTACATCCTGATGAAGAGTGGGCCAATAATGGCCTACTTGTAACACTTTCAATGTTGTCCTCTTTGTTGCAAAGTGACCTCCACAAGGTCCATGATGACAGGTCAGAAGCATGTCAAAGAGTTCCCCCACACAGACACACCTTCTCAAGATTTGATCTGGGGCAAGTTTGAAGAGATTTCTCCCAATCCAAGTGAAGAGGGCGCTCTTCCTTATTATCTTGCTCTTTTCTTTGGAGGACAAGTTTGGTGGGAACTTTGTTGATACCAAATATTTTGCTATATCAGCAAACCATGGAGAGAGAACTGAAATAGAAAATAAGTGCTCATCCGGTAAATCGTCATCAACCATTCCTTCTTCACCTACAGGCAAATTTACTCTAGACAAAAAGTATGCAACAACATTTTCCTTACCAGGCTTATCAACAATGGTTAGATGAAATTGTTGTAATAAAAGTAACCATATTATAATTCGAGCATTCACAGTTGGTTTGTTCATTAAATATTTGATTGCAGCATGGTCAGTATGCACAAATGTTTGATAGCCTATAATATAATGCTTGAATTTGTTCAATGAATGCAAAATAGCTAGGAGTTCCTTTTCAGTCACTCTGTAATTTAGTTTAGCCTTTAACAAATCCTTACTGATAAAATTGATAACATAAGGTAGTTTTTCATCTATCTGACCTAGGGTTGCTCCTATGGCTTTATGTGAGGCATCAACATGGATATGAAAGGGGAGAGCCCAATTTGGGCCTTGGAGAATCAGTGCAGTGGTTAGCTCGTCCTTTAGGATGTCTAAGGCCTCTTGATAGCTTTTTGACCATATAAACTCAAAGTCCTTGGCCAACAAACCAAATAAAGGAGAGGCCAACTTGCTGAAGTCCTTTATCAACCTTCAATAGTATCCGACTAACCCTAGGAAAATTCTAACATCTCTCTGCTTTTGAGGAGGTGGGACCCTTTGTATGATAGCTATTTTGTTTAGGTCCACCTGTAGTCCTTGCTGAGATATTGAATGACCTAGCACGGTCCCTACAGTAATTAAGAATTCACATTTTTTTAGATTGAGAGACAGGTTCATTTCAATGCATTTGTGTAATACTTTACCTAGGTTAGACAACGGTTCTTCAAAATCACAGCCATAAGGTGTAAAATCATCCATGTAAATCTCCACCGCATCATGGACTAATTCGGTGAAAATAATCAGGACCGCTCTCTCGAAAGTGGTAGAAGCATTGCATAGGCCAAAAGGAAGGACCCTATAGGAAAAAGTACTCCAAGGACAAGTGAATGTGGTTTTATCCTGGTCTTCCGGGAAGATCTGGATTTGGTTGTACCGATTGAATCCATCTAGGAAGGAGAAAAACCTTTTTCCTTCCAAGCCATCTAGCACTTGGTCAATGAAGGGTAGAGGGAAATGGTCATTATTTGTGGATTTGTTCAACTCCCTATAATCGACACAAATAATCCACTTACTATTCTTCTTTGGGACTAACACTAAAGGAGAGACCCACTCACTGTCAGAGATAGGGTAAATGAATCTTGCATCTAGCAGTTTTTGCAGTTCTTCTTTGACTATATCTTTAAGAGCTAGATTCATCCTCCTTTGGGGTTGCCAGACCATCTTGCAACCTTCTTTGATGTATATGTGGTGAGTACACACTGAGGGGTGTACTCCCTTCATTTCTTTGTAACTCCAAGTGAAGGCTTTTATATTTTCCTTTAGCATGTTGCATAACTTCTCTTCTTAGAGACTAGAAAGAGATGAATTGATTTTCAAGGTTCTCTCTGCCCGAATTCTATGGTTTTGACACAGACTGGGTTGGAATCGACCAAGCATAAGTCAATTGGATGATTTTTCTAGGTTTCCTTTACTACTTCTTCTAAGGGCAATGAACTGGGAGTTGGACTTTGGAGTAGGTTCAATCAAGTCATCCTCATCCTATCGTCCTTCTCCCATGGTGGTTTCTAAACTATAAAGCTGGGCGGAATAAACTTCATATTCTTCCTCCTCCTCCAACCATAAAGGTAATTCATGCTCTAGAGAAGTTTGAGTAGGAGGGTATAGGACTAACTGCTTAGACATATGCCCATTTTGGTGGTCATATTCCTAGCTCTACAGCTAATGTAAGCATTGACAGTGGCCAACCATGGTCTCCCAAGCATGCAAGGGTATCTAGTAAGCTTAGCCTTAGGCTGGAGAACTAGGAAATCTATAGGGTACTCCCAAGAGTCAATGGAGACCATCACATCCTCCACAATCCCCTAAGGGGTTACTATGGAACGGTCTTCAAGTTGTAGAACTATTGCAGTCTTCCTCAATGAACCTTGGAGGTTGAACTTGAGCATGGTGTCCTTGGTCATCACATTAATGACAACCCCAAGATCGATCAGAGTGTGTGGGACAATGGTGCCATTGATATGTACATCTACTACAGGGCTTCCAGGGTCCAAATATTTTGGACAGATTAACTTCCCCAGCATTAAGTCAGATAGCTGCCCAATGACATTAATGGTAGGGGCACCCTTCTTCACCTCCCTGGATTCTTGAAACATTTCTCCTTAATCAACTTATTGTAAATAGGAACATATTTTATTGCCTCGAGAAGTGGAATCTTTACACATAGATTTTTCAATTCTCCCAAAAGTTCAGTCTCTTCTGGGGTAGGCTGGAGTGGTTGGGATAATCTCTCAGGAAAGTTTGGATTTACTTTAACATTGCTTTCCTTTCTCTCTTCCTCAACCTCCCTAGGTGGAGGTGGAGGTTCGTTTTCTCGGAGAACTCTCCTAGATCTTAGGTTAATCTCCTAGATTTCCACAACATAAGCTAGATATTATGTCTCTCCACTATATACTTGTTGAGCCTTCCTATTGTTCATGTTCATATTTGGCTGGGTAGGCATATGGGGTTGCTTGGGTGGAGAAAAGTGTAGCAGTTGTG
Source organism: Pinus taeda (assembly GCA_000404065.3). NCBI lineage: Eukaryota > Viridiplantae > Streptophyta > Pinopsida > Pinales > Pinaceae > Pinus > Pinus taeda. Next base: position 18,673 of record APFE031395981.1, on the reverse strand, counting down.
GTTGGGTAGATGGTGGAGGTAATAGAGCTGTAGCATTGTTGTATTGGGGCCTCCACCCCTTGGGCAGTGCATTCCATTGAGGTTGTGGCAGAGCATAAAGTTGAAATGGTTGGCTGTCTGGCTGGGAGTGATACTGAGATGCAAAGGACCAAGGAGGGTGTTGACCAGGAAGGATGAGTAGGTGGTCCCTAAGAAGGTATGGTTGTGGTTTGGTTGGGGTTGTAATATGCATGGAATGACCCTTGTATGCCCTGTTGGTATGGTCTAGGCCCATGAGGTCTCCTTTGGTTAATGTAGCAAAGTTATTCATTGACACCTTCAGCTCCTTGATATACATCTTTGAGTCTAGGGAAAGAAGGGAAATTGTCCGTGGAGTGGTTTTCTTCATAAACTGAGAAAATTTCAATAGAGTTCAATGGAAATTCATTCCTAGGATGCCTCCTGGTGCATCTAGGATAAAAAATGGACAAGGCTCTCTCTGCTTCCTCCTACTTCTTCTTAATCTGCATGGTGTCCATTTGCAAGGCAAGGGCTTGCAGCATCTCACTTTTGAAATATTCCAGCATGTTTCAAATTTCACCCTTGATGGATGAGTTGGAAGATGATGTACTGACCATAGGTTGACTACCCCTACCCTTTTTCCTAGCTGCCCTAGAATGGTTTGTCAAGACAGTCTTGATATCCTCATAGGGTAATTAGTAGATATCTCCTCCTGTTAACAAATGTAGGGTATCCAGAAGATCTTCCATTACTCCCCTAAGGAGAACCAGCTTTAGTGACTCGGGTTTAAGTGTGCACCTGGCCCTTTTGTAACTAAGTTGGAATCTTTCTTCGTAATCCTCTAAGGATTCATCATTGCCTATGGTCATCTTGAAAATTTCTTCTTTAGTATCCTTTGACCGACAGTAGTCCCGACATTTGTTGTTAAAGGCCTGCTGCATCTGAGCCCAAGTTGTGATGCTATCTCTAGGTAAACCCATGAACCAGTGCAATGTTGCATCCTTGAGGGTAGATGGGAATAGTTTTAACTTTTGCTCATCATCTGTATAGTCATAGGTTCAGCATATAGCAACAAACTCAAATAGGAAAGTTTCAGGGTCCTCTATGGTCAGGCCATGGAAATGAGGTAGGGCAGAGAGGCTTATATTTTCCATCTTAGTGTCCCCATTGGTTTCCCTGATGGGGAAGGCACCCTCAACTCTCTCTCTCTCTCTATTCCCTCTGTCATTTTTGTTTTCAATCATTGGTTTAGTAGGAATGGGTTCTTCTTCTTCTTCTTCCCCTGTAGGTTCTTCAAATATGTCAGGTTGCTCAACTAAGGGTTTCTCTAGTTCATAACCACCAAAGAAGAGGGAAGGTTGGTTGTTTGATGCAGTGGAGGTATTTGGAAAAAAATTCCCTAAGTTGTCCCTATTCCTACGAGGCATGAAAGGAAATATTTTTGGTTTGGTTTTGTATTTCTTTTCAAACTTGGAAAGTACTTGCAGAATTGAAATTGTTGATTGAATGAAAATTACTGATAGAATGAAAAAGCTACTTGTTGAATTGAAATCTTGCTTGCGAAATGGAAAGAAAAACATAAATGCAAAATGGAAGAAAGGAAACAACTAGATTACTTTTACAGAAATAAACTAATGACAAAATATTGAAGACAAGAAATAGAAGAAAAGAAAGCAGTAATCACATTCTACTCAGACACCTCCCCGGAAACGGTACCAAAAAGTGATGAGCACTAGCATTGCAGCAAGGATGCTGCAACTCCTGGGCTACCAGCTTTACTTATCAACCCAGGGTTTGTACAAACTTGGAGGTGACAGTGTTGTATGCACAAGTAAAAGTGATGGTTTTTCCTGTTATCACTATTCAGCTGGCAAGAGACCACTGGGGTTCCAAGCCAGACTTCTATGGAGTCAGAAGAAGCTTTATCTTTGATGGAAGAAAGGTAAATCTACTCTAAGAGAGAGTTACTCTATTGCAATAATGGAGAAGGTCGACATGTAATGCTAAATTACACCATTCCCTAATTAACCATTTAAGAACCTATGCTAGGCGTAAATGCTAGATCAACATGAAACAAATGCTACTATCTAAGTTGTAGAAGTAAGAAGCATCAAATAAACACTAATGTGCAAGTAAAGAGACTGAACTAAATTTGTTTTTTCTTTTTTGTCTTTCTATGCAAAATCAAGTATGCCAACTAATTGCTTCTGTGGATGTGGTAGGTGAATTTAGGATGTTTGAGGATGGATGGAAGGGTTATGAAATGGTTGGATGGTGTGGGGGACCCCTGGGAGGCTCTTAGTGACTTCCTCGAGCTTTCACATTAATTTGGCCTTAAAACAGGCCATTTCAAGAAAACCTACAGGATGTACTAGAAACCTACATGATGATGTTGTAGGAATTAAAGTGAAGCTACATGATACAATAGACAGCAAAATGTGATGTGTTGGAGGTGATGGGAGGCCTAGGAAATCTGTGTGATGGGTGGAATGGAGTGGGAGAAGGTCTAGGATCACTCGAAAGTCAATATCCAAGATAGTAGGTGGTTGGATTCGCTCAATGTGCTTGGAAAGATTTCTATGAAAAATGATGAAAAACTAGTGAAGGTGATGGTGAAAACAAGGGATGGCTAAGGTGGATGGAGTGGAAGGTGGTTGCTAGCTATGAAGTCTTAGTCTCCTCTTGAAGCACCTGCTATGCATGAAACATGTATATCCTCCAAAAAGCCATGCAAACAAGAAACATTTCCATAAACAAAAAACAGAACTAATGAATTAACTGCCTACACTATGCATGAGGAAAGTGTTGGCATTATGAAACAGGTATGACTCAAGTGTTGTCCTTGATGGCAACTCACTTAGATGACAGATCATAGTTCAGAATCACAAAATGAAGAAAGAAAGGTATACACAAGTTCACTATATCCCAAATCACATATATACACAGGTTCACTATATACCAAGTCGTCTACACACGGAGGTTCACTATATACCAAGTCGCATATACACGTAGGTTCACTACATACCAAGTAGCGTATACACATAAGTTCTCTACATACAAAGGCACGTATAATGTACACACACACTTTCACAGAAGGAAAGGTGCATACATGTCGGAAAACTAAGTTTTGGTCTCTGGTATTTGGTCCATGGTATTTTGGTATTTGGTCAATGGTATTTCGTCCGAGGTATTGACCCCAGGTATTGGGTCCAAAGTATTGGTCCTACGTGGTTTTGGACCATGGTCTTGAGAGAGGCCTAAACCTATATAAGGATAAGAAGATCATTAGGCCAGTGTGCAAGTGTGCAATATTTGAATAGATGATGAAGTGTGAGATCTAGTATGTTGGTTATGGGTTTGTGATGCTTTGCTTGATCTAAACCAAGGATGCGCCTATGCGGTTGATGCTGGATGATGGATTAGGATCATAAGGCTTGGAATGTATTATCATTATGTGGTTTGATCATGGATAGACTAGATCTGAATTATTGACGCATGTTTTATTCTATAAATGTTATGAGCTGGGTATGACTGATGTCTGGTTTAGTTGCAAAGTTCTAAGTTAATATTTGTAGATGTGTATGCGGGTTCACTTTGGTAAAAGCACATATACACACAGGTTCAGCTCATCAAAATCGCATATACTATTTGAAGTATGATATTTGAAGTTGCAGATTGGATCTGGTTGTTGTTGCAGAGTTCTGGGTTTTTCTCTATGTTCTGGTGATTGTTTTTTAATGACAGGGTTTTAGTGATTCAGTGTTGGGTGATTGGTTGATGCAATAGTTGTATTGCAGTGGTGATTGATTTTGAGCTTCAATGTTGTTGATGGGTCTAGTATGAAAATTGGATGAAACGTGGCCTTCATATTGTGGTGTTGTAATGAAACAAGAAGGTCGTAACCTTCAGTAGGGCAGCACCTACGTACTAGTAAATGGATCGACTAATACAATAGTCAGGGGGTTGTAGCTCCCTTCTAGTAGAAGCTGGAGAACAAGAGAAGGTTATAGCCTTCTGCAGGTGGGTGCATGCGTACTAGTATGAGTCTGCACCAGTACAAGATTTTAAACATGTTTTTCTTATCTTAAAGAAAACAGCAGCAGGTGGTTTTTGTCCCGCATTGGGTTTCCACCTTATATCATGGTGTTCATGTGTGCTTCTTATGTGTGATGATCTATTCTGTTTTACTGCACCTGTGTACTATCATACGGTTAATGATGTTCTGATGCACTGATTAAAGATCAACATATAATGGATTAACTGAATCATAAGTTTACTCGATATATGCTAGTTGCATTCAACACAGTTGCATGTACACGTAGGTTCCCTTAACTGAAGTAGCGTATATGAATCTAAGTATGGAAATGAAAAAGTTAGTGATTTTCTAATACTGATTCCCCCCCCCCCCCGGCCCCTCTCAGTGTTATTTCCAACAATTGATATTAGATTAGGTCCTTTGGTAGAAGCTTGATCGCTTGAAAGAGATCTGTAGAACAATGGGAAAGAAGCTAAAGAAGAAAGTGCCTCAAAAGAAGAAGACGTCTCAGAGGAACTATGAAAGTGGGAGAATCGATTGGGGAATATGTGGAAGCAACACTTCAAATTCAGAATCACCTTAGAATAAAGAAGCAAAATAACTATTATGTATGAATTTGTTATCCTCTAGTGATATATTTCTCCATCCATTTGAAGATGATGAAAGTGATAGCGAAACAACTGAATTTTCTCTTACGGGTGAGCAAGAAAGATATCAAATAGAGGCAGAATTAAAAAGGCTTACGGAAAAAATTAGAGATCAACAAGATCTATTAGACAAAACGGAATGTACCTCCAAAGAAGAAGCTACCAAACTAAAAGCTCAACTAGAGGAAGGAGACAAGATAAGGAAGTTATTCAAGGAAAAGGAAGATCAATGTCAAAAGCTACAGGATGAAGTGACATCATTAAGAAATGAAGTAAATGAAAGGAGCACAACAATCAAGAAACTCAAAGATAGATCTAGTTACTATGAAAGTCTTGAAGCTAAGATCCTCTCGCTAAAAGAAGATCTTGAAGAATCAAATAATCAGAATAGAGAACTACTCCAAGCTCTTGAAAAACAAGAAAACTAAGTTCTTGAATTAAGACATCAGTTGGAAGAAGGAAGAAAAGCTGAAGGAATCATGAAGAAGTAGTATCTTGAAAAGGAAGAGCAACATCGGGTTGAGGTAAATATTCTAAAAGTTAAATTAGAAGAAAAGGATAAGCTCTTATGATTTCAAGATAATACTAAGATCGTGGATGATATTCTTAGTAGTAAAAGATCTCTTGCTATCAAAACTGGTCTTGGTTTTCATAAATTTGTTGAAGGTGAATCTAGTTCACAAAGTAAGAAAAGGAAATCTAATGCAAAATCTGAAAAGCTCAACAAGGAGATGAGAGGTCAATCCCATCAACAACCTAAGAAAGAAATTCTTCAAAGAAAATCTTTTACTCTTAACTATTGAAGTGATAGTCGGTTATTTCCTCTGATGAATAATGTTGACTGTTATGTATGTCATAATTTTGTACATGTTGTAGCCAGATGCAAAAGTAGAATGGTTCAAGACCATCACACAAAAAGATCATCACGTTCCAGGTACTTTAAGGGATATTGTTTTTCTTGTAATATGTTTGGTCACAAAGTTGTTGATTGCTACAGAAGGAATATGAAACATGTAAGATGTTATGCATGTAACAAGCTTGGACATATAGCAAAGGAATGTAGGAACAAAGTATGGGCATCATACCAAAAGGAGAAAACATCATCACAGTCGAAGATATGGAAGAAAAAGGAAGTACAGTTAGAAAGATGTGGCATAGCAGAGTATACAGACATGACAAAATCAGAGGGATCTGAAAGTGTCGAACCTCAAATGTTCTAAATCTCATATGCAAGTTTCATGAAGACAAGTCATGTGTATACGTGAGTTCAAAGATGCATAGTCGCATATATGTTGAAAAGACTCAAGAAAAAGGGTCTGATATGGTTCAGTCAATTATTTTCTCTGTTTGATGATGGTTACAATCTACTGATGATGTGTGGAAATGTGTTGGTACTCATAAGATGTTTTTTAGAAGTGATTTTCATCCTAACTTGATGATGATGATGCCTTGATACTTCTTGTTGATATATGCATGATTAGATCTGAAAGTGAACAGATGGCACATGTTTAGGGGGAGCATATGCTTCGAATAATGCATTGTTGGCATTACGGTTAGAAGTATTTGGTGATAATCCTTATGTGGCTAAATGATACATCTTGCTGGTTGGTCAAGAGAATGGTATTGCAGGTTACAGGTCACTGATATTGATGAGAGATTCTTATGGTGCAGATATGATGTATGGTAGTTGATGATGACTAACATGGTCTTGTTTAGGTCATTGGTCTTTGTTAAAATTGTCATGCATTTCTTTTAAAGACCCATGAGTCATATGATGTAATTTTTACCCCCACTATGCATGGTAAGGATGATGTAATAATGTCTATCTCAGTCATGTATAAACATTTGGTATATCCCCACTTGGTTGGGTGGATGAGTCAAAATGGTGTATCCCCACTCGGTTGGGAGATTGATATATGTATGAGTCATTAGTGATAGGAAGGTCATGCTCACTTAGTTGAGTTGTAGAGTTATGTTATTCTTTAATATATTTGCAAACTCTGCATGTTCCCAGGGCGAGTGTGAACGGATTGGTACATCTTGGCATGTACAAAAGGGGGAGTTCGATCAGAGAATTCAAAATGTGCTCAGGGGGAGCATGGATGGATTGGTACATCTTGGCATCTACAAAGGGGGAGCTCATTCATAGATTTCAGCATGTACTCAGGGGGAATATGGATAGTAGAATATATATTAAGAGAGAAAATATCTTGGTCCACCCTTTTCCCTTGATGTCAAAAGGGGAGAGTGACTTGGTGTGGTTGTCGCCATCAAGTCCAAAGGGGGAGATTGTTGGCATTATGATACAGGTATGACTCAAGTGTTGTCCTTGATGACAACTCACTCAGATGACAGATCACAGTTAAGACTCGCAGAATGAAGAAAGAAATTTACATGCAGGTTCACTATATACCAAGTCACGTATATACACAGGTTCACTATATACCAAGTTGTGTACACACGCAAGTTCAGTATATACAAGTCGCGTATATACGCATGTTCACTATATACCAAGTAGTGTATACATGCAGGTTCTTTATGTACAAAGGCGCGTATAATGTACACACGCACTTTCACAGAAGGAAAGGCACATACATGTCAAAAAATTAAGTTTTGGTCCATGGTATTTGGTCCATGGTATTTTGGTATTTGGTCCAAGGTATTGACCCTAGGTATTGGGTCCAAGGTATTGGTCCTACATGGTTTTGGACCATGGTATTGAGAGAGACCTAAACCTATATAAGGAGAAGAAGGTCATTAGGCTAGTGTGCAAGTGTGCAATATTTGAATATCTGATGAAGTGTGAGATCTAGTATGTTGGTTATGGGTTTGTGATGCACCTATGCGGTTGATGATGGATGATGGATTGGGATCATAAGGCTTGGAATGTATTATCATTATGTGGTTTGATCATGGATAGACTAGATCTGAATTATTGATGCATATTTTATTGTATAATTGTTATGATATGGGTATGACTAATGTCTGGTATAGCTACAAAGTTCTGAGTTAATATTTGCAGATGTGTACGCAGGTTTTCTTTAGTAAAAGCACGCATACACGCAGGTTCGACTCATCAGAGTCATGTATACTATTTGAAGTTGCAGATTTGATCTAGTTGTTGTTGCAGAGTTATGGGTTGTGCTCTATGTTCTGGTGATTGTGTTTTGATGACAGGGTTTCAATGATTCGATGTTGGGTGATTGGTTAATGCAATAGTTGTATTACATTGGTGATTGATTTTGAGCTTCAATGTTGTTGATGGGTCCAGTATGAAAATTGGATGAAACATGGCCTTCATATTATGGTGTTGTGATGAAACAAGAAGGTCGTAGCCTTCAGTAGGCTGGCACCTATGTACTAGTAAATGAATCGGCTAGTACAAGAGTCAAGGGGTTGTAGCTCCCTTCCGGTAGAATTTTGTTATGCTTCCTAACCTGCGAATAATACCCAAATACAGAATATGCGAAGAAAATATATCCAGAGCACAGAATAGCGAAGACTTTATTATTCAAAGAGTAATGTTCACTTGCCTCTTCGAGGGGGCAACCTCCAATAGAGCAGAGCTCGATTACAAAGATAAGATACGATGCTCCTCACAGGGAGTTACTATCCTATATATATGACTCCTACAAGTAATACCACGGGTCACTACCGTTTATTACTAATACCGTCGGCCCATTTGCAACTAACTGTGGTTCCTTTATTAATTACGGATTAACCACTTACAATTATTAATATGGGTTTTATTGACTCTTAACTATGACGTGGTCCCATTACATAGATAAGGGGGTTAGGGTGGGACCCTAACAAAGTTGGAGAACAAGAGAAGGTTGTAGCGTTCTACAGGTGGGTGCCTGCGTACTAGTATAAGTCTGTGACAGTACAAGATTGTAAACAGGTTTTTCTTATCTTAAAGAAAATAGCAGCAGGTGGTTTTTGTCCCGAATTGGGTTTCCACCTTATATCATGGTGTTCATGTGTGCTTGTTTTGTGTGATGATCTGTTCTATTTTACTGCACCTGTTTACTATTCATATGGTTAATGAAGTTCTAATGCACTGATTAAAGATCAACATATAATGGATTAACCGGATCATAAGTTTACTGGATATATGCTAGTTGCATTAAACACAGTTGCATGTACATGCAGGTTCCCTTAACTGAAGTAGCGTATATGAATCTAAGTATGGAAATGACAAAGTTAGTGATTTGCTAACACTGATTCACCCCCCCCTCTCAGTATTATTTCCAACAGAAAGTTGCTGAAAGGAATGAAAGCATGGATGAGATCTACTGCAGCAATAAAGATGAAAAATATGACAATGGAAATCTGCCTTGCAAATCTAACCAAATACTAATTTAAAGACAACAAACTCCAAAGCTCATAAAGGAACTACACATCTGTATTTTTGGGGCTGCTTAAGGGTCCCTTCCTCAAGTCATGATCTTAGAGGGAGGAAGTGGGGCCAAGACACCTACTGACAACCTTGTGGTGATCCTTTTTATCCTTGCTAACTTTCTACATGAAGTAAGGCACAAATGGAAGCAAACTAAATAAAAACCAATCTAATCTACACAACTTGTAATGGAAATAAATCTAAAAGCAACTTAACAATGAAGCTATGGAACTACACTAAACATACATGTACAAAGAAGGAGGATCCTTGGCTGCTAAGGTTGGGCCCTAACCCAAGAGCTTCAGCCCTCTGAGTTAGCTCGGTGTTGGCTCAAAACAAAACCCATTCTTATTACCAAAACAACAAATTACATCAATAGAACTTTCACAAGTATTGCAAATCGAAAATAGCTTAGAGTTTTACAATAAAAAATATGAATCCTACTGAGGTCCCAGGCCTCTCTACTTATATAACTGAAGTCCCCAATGACTTCCTTAAAATTGGGAGACTCGACTCCCAAACTCGAGATAAACTGGTGCTTTGTCTCTCACTTGCTCGACTACCTTCTAATCCTCATGATTTGGTTGTTTGCACTCCGAGTTGATGTGATGAATGGAGGAATATTTGAATGGAGGAGGAGTCACCTCCTGTAATCCCTCTCCCTTGTCCCATTCGATTTTTGACCTTAGTATTTGCCAAAATTCCTTGATTTTCTCCTTTAGTCTTGCATTCAATGCATATTAGTCCACTAAGCATAATGTCCAACTCTAACTCACCTCATAAACAAATATAATAAAAACATGTAATAAGTTATGATAAAAGTTGGTTTGACTAATCTAAGCGGTGAATTAAGGCCCATATAATTACCCAATGATGAGGCTCATCAATAGCGGGGGACTTTAATTGCACTGTTGGTTTGGATGAAGTATGGGACATTCTAGGAAAATCGACTGACTGACGGATTTGATTTGTGAAGCAATTATAGACCACAATTTAGTTTATATATGTCCACAGAAGATGGTTCCCACATGGGATAATGGTAGAGTGTGTATGGAATATGTTACAAAGTGACTGGATCAATTTATATTACATGAGCAGTTGGTGGAGTGTCTTGGTGATGTACATTTTGGGGTCACTAATAATTATCTCTCTGATCACCATCCCATTACTTGACAGTGGATAAGGGCGCATTATAGACATGGGTTGACTTTTAAATTCAACCGATCATGGCTGGATGATTAGGATTTTAATTCGTTAGTGCACAAGGTACGAACCCAGGATCATGTACTAGGGACTTCCCCTATGGCTCACATTTTGGATAAGTTGGATATCCTTCGAGGGGAAGTTAAAACATGGTAGAAATAGAAGACTAAAGATCTCCATAAATAATTATATGACATACAACATGAACTCGATGCTTTTTGTCCCTGGATTACTTCTCATTGTCTTATGGTAGATATTAAGACTTGTATCCAAGAATTAGAGCTAAAAAAGAAGAGGATGCTTTCTATTAATGAATCTACCTGGTGCATGAAGAGCAGGGCTCTATGTATTAAAGAGGGTGACATAAACATAAAAAAACATTTCATTATTTTGCAAATCACAGGCACAAAATAAATTCCATTTGGGAAATTTATGACGATGATGGTCAATTCTTTCAGACGTAGGAGGATATAAGTAGTTCTGGTCTATCACATTTTCAGAAGGCAATTGGATGCAATGAGGGGATTGATGTGGGTGACATTTTATGGGGAGTGGACCTTTATACCTCTATATATGATGATTATGTAAATGAACTATTCTTTAAATTGGTCTCTGAAGAGGAGGTACTGGAGGTTTTAAAATACTTTAAGGGGGACAAGAGCCCGAGTCCACACAGGTGGTCTGTTGAAATACTCACACATTTTTTCAACATATTTAAAAGATATCTCATGGATATGGTGGAGGATTTGAGGAACACAGGGAACATCCACCCACATATAAACTCCATGTATATTTCTCTCATCCTGAAGTGAAACCCTTCTACATTTTTCTTTGATTACAGACCCATATTATTGTGCAATCTTATTTATAAGATTATGTCAGAAACTATTGCCAAACGTATGAGGTGTACATTGTCACGCTATATTTTACTTAAACAATATGGTTTTCTTCAGGATCGACAAATACATGATGTTGTTCCCATTGCACAAGAATGTATGCATTCGATTCATACAAATCACCTAAATGTCACCATTATGAAGGTGGATTTACAGAATGCCTACAAGTGTCTAAACTAGCGATACCTTATAATCGTTTCGCATAAGATTGGTTTGCAGCCCAGATGTGTGGCTTGGATTATGGCATGTGTCACAAATGTAAATTATGCGGTGATCATCAATGGATATCCTACATGCTTCTTCAGGGATGGTTGGGGATTGAGACAGGGCTTCTCACTATCTCCTCTCTTATTTATCCTGGATATGGATGGATTGAGCCTGCATATCAAAAAAGCGGTGGCAGAAGGTCAATGTCAGGAACTGACCATAGGGAATAACATCAACATATCACATGGATTCTTCATCGATGATGTGCTTATCATGGGTATCTTGAATCGCTTTGCATGGCCACTGGTTTATATATGAATTTGCAAAAATCAATTGTGTACCATGATATGTGTGATATGGAGGTCATTGACTATATAAAAAGCCTATTTGGAATTGAACGGAGATGATGAAATCTAGTATGAAGTACCTTGGATACCACATCAAACCATGTTGCTACAGAAATGTTGACTGGTAGTGGTTGGTTGGCCGATTCTAAAAAAGAATTTCTGGATGGGAATTTAGATGCTTGTCCCTAGGTGGTTGCACTATCCTTACTCAGGTCGTCCTAACACAGTTGGGGGTATATTGGGCTCACCTATTTCATATCCCTTAAGACATTATTAACAACCTTAATTGCATTATGGCTAATTTCATTTGGGCGGGGTGCAATGGACAAAATAAATATCATTTGGTAAAAATGTACCACATTTGTTGTCCAAAGTGACTGGGGGGCGGGGTATTATGAACCTTTGGTGTTTTGGATGTTCGTTGTTGATTAAATCTTTATGGCAGGGTATATTTGGATATGGTATATGGAGTATGGTGCTAAGACATAAATACTTAAAGGATCATGAATTTTTGTACTAGTACCAGAATGACTGAATTGGCACCCCAAACGGCTTTGCTGGTCTATGGGGATGGGACACATGATTCTCATTGGCGTTGATCATATTCTGGGAGCTGGTATGGAGTGGAACATATAAGAAGTGCTAACCCGGTGCTTTAATGGGCACGGTATATATTTCTGGAATCAAGTTATATCCACATGGTGGGGCCTTTCACCTATATGGAAAACTGCACAAGAGTTGGGACTGGATGGGAAATTGGCAATGGAATGGAAACGAATTTGTGCTGACATGAAATATTTGGGTATATGTCTGGAGGAACAATGTGACAAATTGGTTTGCTTGGGGAAGATGAAGGTGGGAATATTATGGTTGTTGATATATACTATTCTCTTTGTGGTAGGGAGGCAGAGTGTGTGGAAAATACAATATTATAAACCTTCTGGAAGACTAATATTCCTATAAAAATCATCATGTTCTCCTAGTTAGTATATCACAACAAAAATTTCACTTGGGAGAACTTGCAAAAGTGTAATTGGAACAATCCCAATTTATGTAAAATCTGCAGAGGAGGAAACCAATTGCCATATGTTTCTCAAATGTCACCACACGATCCAGGTATGGGATAAACTATCCCTTCACATTGGTTTTCCTAATAATCAATTTCACAGTATTGCACTTTTTTGGGCCATATGGAAATGGTGGAATAAACATATATTTGAGAGTTTTATTGAAGATTTCATACTAGTATATGATAATATTATATCATACCACTCAATGTTACCTATACATGATATCAATTATAAAAAACTACATAAAAAGATAATAAATCCTCAAATGGAGTACCTGGTTCGTTTCTTTGACGTTGCGGAGCAAAGGAATGTTTGTGGTTGTGGCTTCTGGATGGCCATATCCAATGATTTACAATACATGATTCACTAGAATGTGGGAATTGGCACAAACAATAGGGAAGAAGAAATGGCCTTAGGGGGGATATTATGGTTCACAAATTTCCTCAATATCTTTGATGTTCATATATTTTGGGATTCCAAGATTATCACAGATCATGTAAATGAGTATGCAAATATCAATCAAACAACACTCCTTGGATGATTAAGGAGAATTGATAATCTCTGGACACAGCTCGGGAACCCTTACACCATGCACATAAGCAGAGAACACAACCAACTTGCTGATGAACTCTCAAAGAAAGGGCTACAATGAAATTTGGGAGAAATGAACATTGATATAATTTTGGATGGGAATGTTCTAAATGTTGGGGAATTTCCATTCCCTGGCTAAATCTGAAGATTAAATATATGTTTTATATTTTTGTATAATTTCGTACAACCTTTTTTTGTATTAGGTTAACTCTCTATTTTAAATTTTTGTATAATTTTGTACAACCCTTTTTTCTGTATTAGATGGCCACATCGACATCCTACTGGTGACATGGATTTTCAAGATATGGATGGTAATGGGGAAGATCATGTTTTTCCTCATATGGACAATATGATGGGTTTAAGTATGGGGGATTACGCAGTGCATTATATTAGATATCATTTTGGGATTCAACTGTGTTAAGTAAGTCATTCAAACGTATGACCATTTCCATGAGAGGTAGTCGTAACTGACTAATTTCTCATTTTTTTTTGAATAGTTACTTAGCATCATATGCATCGGTGATGCTCACAGGGTGAAGAATGGATTGAAACTAGTGAAATGTGGGAACGAATACATAGCATCAAGTCATACTTCGGGCTTGCACATGGTAACAGGACTTTCTCAGGAGTCACCCATCCTAGAATCCTCTTGGCTCAAGCGCGCTTATAGCGTGAGTTTCCACAATCAAGCCACTTAGCTTGCTACCCATTGCAAACCTTAGCAACTATGTGCTATGAACATCAAGTTAGGATCCGTTGATCTTTTGAATTAAGTAGGGGAATTACTAGTGCTATATAGATATCATTTTGGGATTACTGGCGTTAAGTAAGTCATTCAAAGTATGACATTTCATGAGAGGTAGTCCGTAACTGATTAATTTTCATGATTTTTTGAATAGTTCACTTAGCACTCATTGATCGGGTGATGCTACAGGGGTGGAAGAAGTGGATTGAAATAGTGAACGTGGAGAAGAATCAGCGATAGCATCTCATCAACCTTCCGGGGCTTGCACCGTAACCAGACTTCCAGGAGGTCCCATCCAGAACTCCTCTGGCTCAAGCGTGCTTAACTGTGGAAGTTTTGTTTCCACAATAATGCCCACTTAGTTGCTACCCCATTTGCAAAACCTTAGCAGGTATTGTGCCTCATGAACCATTCAAGTTAGAGATCCCTTGACTCTTTTTGAATTTAAGTATGGGGGATTATGCAGTGCATTATATTAGATTTCATTTTTGGGATTCAACTGCGTTAAGTAAGTCATTCAAATGGTCATACGTTTGAATGACTTACTTAACGCAGTTGAATCCCAAAATGATATCTAATATGATGGGTGTTTTTTACTCCTCACATTCCCCACTAATTCTGCTACATGCTGCACTCTGATATTTTGTGTTCATACTATGTTTATACGTATATCTATATATTTTGATGGGGGACGCAGAACATGCTATTCCAAATGGTTTCTATGATGATATGGAAGAATGATGTTTATATTATGTACTCGATCCATTTTGATAATATATATATCTTTCTTCATACTGAAGAAAAAAATAAAATAAAATTTCCTTCAATAAGGTGCCTTTGGATTTAAAAATCAATGTCTGAAGCAATAGATCCCTGGTACGTGTGATAGGAAAATAGCTACTTTGAGGTGACAAGTACTGCTATACAACTTATCATCCTCATATAGCAGACTCGACCCCTTTGTAAGGAAATCTTGGCTTCTTGAAATAATAGAATCATGTCCCCTTGCAAATGATAAATTTCATTGAAGAATGCCTCCTCTTATCTATTGGTATAATCTCAAATGCTTCTTTGTTTATGTGATGGTTATCACTATGCCAAGATTTTTGGCAACACGAGACCACATGCATCTTGGCAACTCCTACCAATATCATGGTCTGCACCATACCAAGTCAATCGGTGATGGCATATTTGTCTGTAGATCTTACTTGTCTCATGTTCCATCTGATAACCTTTGGCCCTGACACGTTGATTACTGAATGATGGCACTATGGCCTTTGGTCAACGCAACAACAACCCGATCTAAAGAATATGATACGACCTTGCGATCCTTCTCGAAATATTATGATCACTCTGCCTTTTAGTGTAATGCAGTGGTCTTGAATAATCTCATTCCTATAGTTAAACCAAGAACTCAGTGTCCTTAAACCGAGAAAATGATGGGCGCTAAAAATCCCCAAAATATTTTTTTTTTTGGATGTGAACCCTCCTCCCCAATATAGATGTAGATCTTATTTTTGAACCAAAAGTAGGAAAATTTCAAAATTAGTTAACTAAAAAGTAAGAGACCAACTAGCGTGATACTAGATACCACCCAAGATGGAAACTGCTAGCTAAGGTGAGAAGAAATCCCTCTGAAGTTATGACAATTCTACAAAAAAAATATTTCAGGCTAGAAGGATGCACAATTATAATATCACTGTAAGATCCAAAACGATACAATTTTTAATAGATAAGACACATTATAGTGTCCTAAAAATGCTTCAACCCAAAACACGGAACACAGAGAGCTCTGAGAAAGTAAAATGTAGCCACTTATTTATATTAATAATTGTAAAAATAATACATGTCCATACAAGTAATACTGAAGCCCGTCCAATTCCCACGAGGATTTGGATTTATGGTGAATGGGTGCGTTGTTAAGGCACTTCTTGCGATAGGTCACTTGTTCAAATCTCTTGTGGGTACATAGGTTAGTCTTAACTAGAAAAAAAATAAGCCCGTCTAATGGCATGCTTGATTGCTCATCAAATGACTATGCTAAAATATTGAAGCACTCTTGTGAATCCTAGATTGATCCACCCAACAAACATCACCATGTGGTTTTCATCCAAGGATCAAACTAGAACTCACCATGCCAAGTTCTCAAGAAAAAACAATAAGATAGAAAAACTTAGGATGATTCAAATACCTATCTCCTATCCCTTTTTATAGGATAGATGGACTTTCTAAATGCCTTTGTTTTACCATTATGCCGAAAAAATGAAGGCAAAACCTAGGGGAAATGATCATGAGTAAATACCATGAGAAATTTCCGTTCATTTTGACCATATCATGGAAAAGGAATATTACATAGGATTGGATTATTTGGCGATGAGATCCAAGACTTATCCGTTGGTATTTCCACCTAGGTTCCCTTTGTCTCTAGTATATTTTAATGTTTGAAGGAAATCCCTTTTAATGAGATTCCAATAGGAAGAATAGAAGCAGATGGGAAATTTTTTTGGGCTAGGAGTTTTGTTAGGCTCGAGGACTAGATGGATTCAATGACATCTTCTTTATTAATAGGATTCAAGAGGTGAAGATTATTAGAGTTGGAAACAAGGGAAGGAAGAGAAAGAAATGCAATATTGCACTTTTTTGGGATCGTTAACCTTAGCGTTTGAATATAGATTGCTAAAAAAGGAGTATACTTCTAGTTTTATTTCAAAAAAGGAGATTTTCTACCTTCCTTATGGAGTAATTACTTTGACCAAATTTCAAGCTTCACATGCTCTTTCTTGCTTGTGAAAGAAGGAAGTATTGCCATCCCCAACTTTGAGCCAAAGGCTCCCAGATTTCAGAAGCCAATACTCCTCCTCGCGATTTGAGACAGAGGAGATGAGAACTTAGGCACTTCTATTTTTACAATTGTTATTCTATGATGTGGATGGACTCCATGATGACATGATGAGATTCCAACTGCTTGAGTATTTGTATCTTTTTCACCACCTAGAAGCTTGAATGAAAGACAAGCCCAAGGGTGGAGATATTTTTTTACAGCTTTGAACTTGGTTTCCCAAACATAGGCTAGAGAACCCAAAACCAAAATGGGCCATGCGTTCCTTATTATATCCAAAACCCCATCCTTCCTAAACCAACTAGGATTAAAATGGAATGGGATGGAACCCAAGTTTACTGGGGGGTTAATATGCAAAAAAGCAGGACAGTGGTCTGAATCTCCTCTTGCCAAAAAGGTGGAAGAGAACTCCAATCTGTTAATGAGTCATTTTGATGCAGGAGCATTCAACCGAAGGAAAATCATTGTAATTAAGTAGACATAGGGGGTCATGTATTTTTAGGAAGTTGGATTCCTAAGTGATAAATTGATGTAATATTAGGCTTTTGAGTACATAAAAGAGTCATTAATTAGAGTGTGAGAGGAAGTTGTAAATGCTCTCAAATAAGGAGGACATGAGTGGCTAGTAATGAAAAAGAGTTAGAAGTCAAATCCAACTCTTAAAGTAGTTCATGATTCAAGGAACAAGAGAGAGATTTTAGGAATTTGATGAGTTAGAAGTGGACATAGAGGATAGAGTACATCTACGAGCCGGTTCAATAGATTTAGGAGTCAAACCAAGATGAGTTAAATAAAGCTTCCTGGCATATATGTAAGCCTATGGGAAAAAGGAGGAAGAGGCCACTGATAGCAGAAGATCAGGCCACGAGACAAAGTGTCTCGTTATCTAATCAACTATTTATATGTTTATATACTGAGGAATTCAATTCTGAGTGTGGAAATCTATTAATCATGTGTCTATTGATTGATTACTATGTGAACTCATAGGTTCTGTAACAAAGGTTGTAGGTAGAGTCGAGGCAGAGTACAGAGGAGAAAAATGAGTGAAGCGGTTCGTGATGGATCTTTCAATCCATTGAGAGATTAAATAGAGTCCATAGTCAGTGATAAAAATCACAGAAATCAAGCTCAGGAGGGAGTCGCAGCGAAAACAATGAAGGAATTGAAACCTTCAAAAAGGAGCTAAATCATGGAAGAACTGAAGAAATAGCGTAAAAATGCAAGTGGAAGGAAGAAAAGTGAAGTGAAGAAAGGATGAATAGAAAACATTGGATCTTGGAGATTAAAGGTTAGGATCCAATCACAGAGGAGATAGAGGAATATCACATCGGCAAACTTTAAATGAAGGAAGGCAGTTTTGTAACAGTGAAAGTGGATTTCGGGTGGCTTCAAAATCGTAAGCGGTATTGAAGGATGAGCACCGATTCCACTCATCAAACGACACGTGGAAGTTGAGGACGAGAGGAAACCACTTTATCGGGTGGTTAATCCTCACACTTGTTATCTACCCGATATCAACGACAGCCTTCGGATCTGTTGGGTGCAGATCAACGGTGGAGAATAGACACGCAAGTTTAAGCGGTCGGGAGTAATGACAGTCATTGGATTGGAGGATACAATTGATGGATAAGATTTGATCAGTGGCTTCAGTGATCAGAGATTGGGCTTATCAGATTTCAGAGGAGCAGCACTG